>JAWZYV010012939.1:0-165691 GCA_038373885.1 Cheiracanthium punctorium
ATTCTAGAATGGTATTGCGACTGCGTGTTTTTCTTCTGAAAAGTGAAGTATCGGTTGAAAAGTATCGGTGAAAATGGATGAAAGCAACAGAAACCGATACTTTCCCGATACTTTTAGAATCGAAAGAACAGATACCGATACCTAAAAAAATAGGAGGTATCGGCGCCGATACTATCGGCTGCCGATACTATCGGTCGATCCCTAATATATATATATATATTTGAAAAAGCACTTTGCCTTGATAGTTTAATTTAATTCTATAGACCCAAATTGAAAAATTTGCACTTAATAAAAATGTATGTCGTCTGCACCTTTAATTTTTTTATCCAGACATTGACAAAAATGTATTTTGTTCGAAACTAAAAATTTGACGTGGACACCACATGACTTCCTTGAACGTCAATTAAATTATACATATTTTTGCTGCACTTCATCAAAATTTATATTTCATTTGAAATTGAGATGGGATACATTAGTACTATTGTGGTTCGGAGATATCTCAACAACTATCGCCAAGCTGGCTTCAGTTAAAAAAATTTATTTATGGTGCCAAATTCGGCTATATTTTACCAAAATTTGTCAAGCAATACATTTGCGATATTTTACTAAAAGTCGCCTAAACAATGACTGTCTATAGACACAATGTATTGTCCATAGACTTTAATGTATTGGAAGACTTTGGGTGACCCTACAAATAAATTACAGAGTCGATTTCAATCAAAAAGAAAGGTGTGCAACTTGATGTTACAACAGACCTAAATATAAAATTTCAACATTTCATAGCTAATTATTTTTGAGTTATGAAAGATAAGTACTTACTTTTAGCGTCTAATTTAGCATTATTTCGGCAAAACTCGCCAAGATTGGCGATATTTCGGAAATACCCTAAACAGTGACTGTCCATAGATTTTTTTCTTTCTTGTAGACGCCCATTGAACTAATGTTGTGAAAGTCTTTTGGGTAACCTTGTAAATAAACTACCCAGTCGATTGCAATCAAAAAGTGAGATGCACAATTACAGTTACACAACACTGCTAGATACCAAATTTTAACATTCTACGGCTGATAGTTTTTGAGATACGAGTTAATAGTAATATGCAGTAGCGGATCCAGGGGAGGGGCTAGGGGGCTTCAGCCCCCCCCAAAAGAGATTGCTCAAGGGTAACATTCTGCTTTATTATACACTTTAAATAGCTAAAATGATCATATTTTATTACTTAGCCCCTCCCAAAAGCCTAATACATAGGTTTAGACTAAAATTTTGATTTATAGTACATTTTAATTGGGTGAAATAAGCTTTTAAAATAATTTAGCCCCTCCCAAAAAAAATTTCTGGATCCGCCACTGGTAATATGTACATGCAAATGTTCATATGTACGTACAGACGTCCCGGGAAAACTGGTCAAAATTGATCCACGATTGGTGAAAACGAATTGAACATATACACACATATATACATACACACATATGTTGGGACGTCACGCAGAAACTGGTTGAAGTCAATTTAGGAATGGCCAAAACTGATTTTTCCTTTAAAGTCTAAATACTGAAGTTTTCACGTCCACAAATCTCCCTTTGCTTCATTCAAGGAAGTAAAAGTTACCGACACCGTAAAAGTTGAGGGGGCTCTCTAGAAGGCTCCACCAGTAAAATTGCAATTTCTATTGCAAGAACAGAGAATGAAAAAGAGAAAACATTTAATCTCCTCATCGTATTGATTTAAGTTCAAGTTTACTGGGAAGCAGCTTTCTTTGATAGACATCGGTTGGAGTAAATTTGGGTTTTTCAAAATTTGCAAATATAACTATATTTTTAATGTTACATAGTTCTGAATTAAATATTTATAAAAAAATCAAAGTAATGATTTTAGTCTGCTAAGTTTTTTAAAAATTAAATCAGGCCAAATAGTCATAGAATGAATAATTACTGAAACGTGCTGTTTTAAAGTGAATTATGAAATGAAAGATAGCTTTTATTTCGGTACATATAAATGCAACTGATTTTCTCCACTGTCACACATTTTTATTATTTCCTTACTTTAAACACAACTCAAAATAAAGTATGTTATACTGAACTAAAAATCTGTTAAAATAGCTATTGCTGAATATTTCCACCAGAAATTTTTCATTAGAAAATTTAGACTGAACTTAAAGAGTGAGACTGAATTACAAAAAGTTAACAATAGTATTGCCATAAAAGGCACGGGCACCTGCTCATTGCTAATTAAATGGTCAGTGACTCACCGGGTTCCTAAAGTGAAGCCCTGGCTCGGACTCTGCCTTTAGCAGCAGCCTTGAAACGACACTCATCTTCTTTCGGTTGTTTGTATCAAGATTGTTGAAGCCCCACCATATCTTACTCGGGGACAGTGACCCCCCCAGTGTTGCCCTCCCCGCCTCTGGCGCGTGCGCCCTCACATTTACACATTCGGTGCCTCTATAAGACAGTTGCCAAGAAAGACAGAAAAACATTCCGTGGCAAGCGTTCCCCCCATTTGCTTCAATGTGAATGATCTACAGCTGTTTGCGGAAGAAGAAACAAAGAGAATCTTCTGTTCCCCCCCGATGTGAGTTTATATCTCTGGTGCTGTCGCTAAATCTCTGCCGCTCATTTACTTTTGCTAACGGTAATTTTGTCTTCCTTTCAAGTGTGTCAAATCTCCTGTTAAGACGGTGACATACAGGCGTAGTAATTTACGCACTCTAATTAAAAAAAAAAAAAAAAAAAAAAAATCTTTCAATTAGACTCGGGGCTTAATTTGCATAGGAGCTCACTGGAGTTCATCTCCCGTACTTCTTTTTTTCAGAGTGAATTTTTACATATTAGGAAAAACCCATAGGAGCTCATATTGTGCTCCGGAGCTCACCACTGCATTAACTCGAGAATTTCCCCCATTTCACACAGAAACCGATTTTAGCGGACTGACCAATCAACTCGTTTCACCTCGAACCGATCTGAGCGACCTGAGACCAATAGTTTTGGGGTCTTCTACTGTGTATTGTTTAAATTTCTTCATACTAATTTCTGACTATTTCATTTCATTTCACTGTTCTGCGAAATAATGAAAGTACCATTACTTGGGAAAATTTTCGAATTATCATTATTTTAAAAGAATGTTCTGCCGACTCCCGTATTGCAGGGGTCGCAGAAATTTACACTACGCCACTGAGTATGAACATGAGTTCTAGAGAATATTAGGCTTCCGGCACTTTTCTTGCTAGAAATTAAGCCCTGTTTGGAGGAAATAATAAACGCTGGCATAAACCATAAATTTATTGAGGTTGAGAAAGTTTCTAGGATTTACTGCAGCTCAGCTGCCACAGAGTCTTATAATCTTGCTATTTAAAACTGAACTTTTCTCGAGGGAGTTAAAAGTTTTCTACCTATCCTAGTTTCCATCTAGTTACTCCAGTGTTCGAAGCAGATGTTGATAGATCGTTTACTGGAGACACAAACTAAATGAGCTTACTTAGCAACCATATTAACATTTGAATCTAATATGATAGTCTGCACCCTCAAAAGATGGATATTTACAGACAATGTTATAAAAGAATTTAATACCCCAGAGTGTCCGCTGCGCAACTGCTAACGGGTCTTAAGACTAAGAGTGAAAATTTAAAAGAAAAACGAACCTACAAGAGGATTCCACAACCACCACGCAAATGTGCATACTGACACCAAACATATAACATAGCCATCCGGGTTCCTTGCACAGCGCTCACGCTGTAAAACGGGAAATTTCGTTCGAATAATTTCAGTTTTTTGTTTAGTTTCTATGTCTCTTCTTTTTCCATAAATTTTCCTATTATGTCTTATTAATTTTCTAATTTGTTTCGAAGATGACAGATTACTTTGTGCAAATGTCTCATAAATCTATAAATAGTGTAGGGAAATTTACATAATTAAAAAATATATATGCATGTTTAATAAATGAGAGAATTATAAGATGGGCCAGTTCCTTTATTTTTCGCCAAAAGTAAGCTCATAAGTATTACAGTTTTCCGAGACGTATTATAGTTACAGATGCAACTGAAGTATCAGTTTAGGCATGGATACAGGCAAACATTCAACTTTGCAAAACATTAACAATAGTGAATCTCATATCTTCCACATTCCATTCATTTAAAATTAATTTCGAATTAAAATGGTCGAAATTGGAGAATTTACTAAAATTTAAATGTAATTTCAATATTTTCATTGTTTTTCATATCATATAAATAAATCATCCAAATTTTAAAAATAGTTGAGACTAGGAGATGCAAACTAATAAAGAATTAAACCCATTTAACCAATTCAGAGTATATCTAGAATTGTGCGTCTAAAATCAATATTTCAGTGCTATGAGATAACGTAACTTCCAACTAAATACTCTCAGCAAGGGCGGATTAAAGTAGGGGGGCGGAGGGTGCGACCGCCCCCCCCCCGAGAAACGAGAAATTAATGTAAAAGATCCTATTTTATTTCCATAAAATGCATGTATATGTCAATCTTCTAACTAACCGCCCCCCCTGCCCCCGACAAACTTGCATTAATCCGCCACTGACTCTCAGTAACAAAAGAATAGGGAAATACTTATACTTATAAAAGTTAAAATCAATATTAACCCATTTGTGCCTGGATATTTTTGCGACTTTCTTCGATTTTTACTGATAATAGAAATAATAGATAAATTTCTGACGTCAACTTCTTGAACAAAGGATGATTTCTTTTAAAATCATTATGCATAAAAATCGAAATATCAACATCCTACTTGGTCATGTTAAAATATTTTATAGAGTTGAGGCTCAATACTCATGAATAAAGCCTAGGAAAAATAAATAACGTTTTCGACTAATAGCGAAAATGCCGTCCCAAAAAAGGGACACTAGGCATAAATGGGTTAAATAAAATGAGTGCTCCTGCAGAAGAACTATTAATGATACAGACACTGTTTTCGATGGAGAGCTTTATTTTGTAATCCTTAATAACATGTATCAATTTTGTTTCATTTGAAATAGCCGAATATCCCTTAAATACACTTTAAAGAATGACGGCCCATGGAGTGTAATGTATTGGAAATTTTTTGAGCTCTGCTTAGAACTATAAAAGCTACATACACTATTTTCAATAGGGTACATGATACAGTACCTAAGGAACCACATATATCGATTTCGTAGAAATCCATGCATATTTACGCGAGTTAGAGCACGGACGGACGGACAGACAGAGAAAGCGAAATCATAAACACTTTTCAACTTTGTTGGAAAGTGTTAAAAAGAAGATAATTGAAAATAACAACAAACAGAGAAATGGGCAAAATAAATACAAATGTTAACTTCGTTAAATCGCTTCTTAAAAAGTTAATTTCAATAATCGTTAAAGAGTTAACTTTTCAAAAGTTTCACACAAGTCAAAATATCCGTTAAAAGTTAACCACTTTAAAATTGTACTGCTGTTTAAGCATTACTACAATAACATTACTGCATAAGAAGAGACTTGGCCTTGGCATCTTGGCAAGCAGGTAAATTTAAAAAAAAAATAATAATAGTTAGTATTTGATGCTTTTAGGAAGCAAACTCACAAACAATGCGCAGCTAATACAAAATAATATATTTTTAAAAAATTAAGAAATCACGCTTTTACAGAAATTTGAACTAAAAAGAAAAAATAATCTTTAAGTATAAAGAATTTGTTCAACAGCAATAGGTGTTGGAAACCTCAGTAAAACTTTTAATTCAGCTTAAAACAAAAATAAAGTGGTTGACTAAAAAATTAGCTCAATTTAAAAAATAGCTCAGGGTGCTTGATATCAGATATCTTAATTTCTATTTTTATTATTATTGCAAACTGTTAGTAAGGACAGTATGAAAATGTAAGCAAAAAGTACACCACGCTTTAAAAATTAAATCGTTAAACAATAAGTTAACTTAGTTAACTGTTAATAGATTAATTATGTTCTGCCCAGCTTTGAAAGCAAAATACTCTTTCATAGTATACCTCCAACTGCCACCAGAGGGGGACTGAGGGGGCTGCAGCCCCCTTAAAATGGGACCCTTTATTTAGCTTACAATTTGATATTTAGCTTACAATTCAATTCTAGCTTACAAATTGATACTACCCCCCTCCCTCCCCTTTGACAGAAAACAAAGTCGTGTTACATACCAATCGTTTGATCATTGTCAGATCAGAATTGATCAACAACTCCCGTCGTTAGATCAACTCCCCGTGCAAAGTTATTAAGTAAACATTTCAGGGGGGCAAACTTTTAAAAAATATAAAAAAGAAAATGCTGTTCAAAAATAAAACCATTAACTCGAAAATCCTCGACTCAATCATTTTTAGCGTTAGATCAACCTTCAAAGTTCCCGAAAAACGGATACAAAGTATGCCCGAAAATTAAAAGTTAACACCCCTCCCCCTTGTCGGAAATTCTGACTGATTTCGATGCCATCAGACACATAATCGTTAGATGAGACAAAAAAAAAAAAAAAAAAAAAAAAATTAAGCGTTAGATCAACTTCCAATGCCCGAAAATTAAAAGTTAGCTCTCCTCTCCCCCCTTGTCGGAAATTCAACCTGATTTCGATGCCATCAGGGGCAGAATCGTTAGAACAGACAGAAAAACAATTTTCAGCGCTAGATCAACCTCCAAAGTGCCCGAAAAACGAGTGCAAAGTATGCCCGAAAATTGAACGGGGCGGGAGTTGTTGATCAATCCTGATCTAACAATGATCTAACGATTGGTATAATGCTCCTCCCCCGGTTTGTCATAATCAGACCCTATGACTAGCTCATTTTAGGGGGCAGCTGGCTACGCCCATGCAACTGAAGCGAATGAAATGAAATTTATAGCAACACCAAAAGTGGCAACTTAATTTAAACTGCAGTTGCTAAAATATTTCTGATTCGTTTAAAAATTTTGAGATTTCAAACTGTTGTTTGAAAACTGTGTGTAAATGTATGTTCGCCCATTGTTAAACAATGAATAGAATGAAATTTGGAGTTATATTGAATGGTAAGTTAATGGAAACAATAGATACTAAAATTGTTTTAAATAATTCATAGACTATGAGATTTTGTAAAAATCGCTTAAAAAGTTTGTTCTGGCATCCATCAAAAACGGATTAAGAGAACAGAATGAAATTAGGCCATAAGATGGGTAACAAAGCATCATCGGAATTTTTAAAAGATTTGATTAAATTGAAAGGGTTTGCAAAAGTTGCATTGTATTTTTTCTTTTCTTTTTTAGGGGGCGGGGGTCACTTTAATGCGTCTGGAGGTAATATAATAAGTGGCTGTTCGACTTAAACAAATTACGTCGACTTTTTTTTTAATTATTATTTTTTTTTTAATTTTGAGAAAATTGTGCAAAAATTTTACAGGCATAATATTATATTAAAATTTCTAAAGTTAATAGAACAAAATTCAGTTACTATTGATGATAATGATGATATATATATACACTATATTATTCTGAGAAAATTTTGTGTAACCACTTCTGAAAACAACTAGTGGTCAGACAAAAGGGAATGAAATGAAATTTTGTTGAATAGTAGGCGGTTAGTAAATTAAAATTTCAGGTTTTTAATTTTCTACAAATTTGAATTATTTTTGAGATTTGACGTAAGCTTTGATAAAGTTTTTCGCGCATCAAGTAAAATCATCAAAATATAATTCAATAGGAATAGGACGTTGGAGTGTTAAATATCAGCTACTTGCTCAAAGAATTTTCCGGATATTCTCTTTTCAGTTTAATATTCATTACCAGCATCTTCTTTTGCAACTTTAAATGACTTCTTGATGTAGGTAGCTCATCCACTAAAAGAAAACGTTAATTTTGAATTTAAAATATTTTCTTTATTGACAGTTAGTCTCAGTAATTTGTTGCTCTCTAACTTGTAATCTTTGAACAATACACAAGAGTTATAACTTCGCTTTCTATATTTCTGCCAGTACGTTAATTCCATTTCTTTTTGTACAACTACAATGCAAGCAAAATTTTGTGCGGTTAGTAAAAACCCATCAATGACGGATGGGTACATCAGCTAGTAAAGTTATATAGAATGATATTCTTCGGAATATTTTTTAACAATTCTTTTACTAATACAAAATTTATTTTTCAAATTCGAGTCAAAATGCCGCCCCTAAAATTTGCCGCCCCGGACAGGGGTCCGGTTTGTCCGGCCCTAGGGCCGCCCCTGCACGACTTTGTTTTCCGTCAATGGAAGGCCTAACTTTTAATGGATAATGACGATGCTTTGGGGTCATGAACAGCGCAAGAAAAGCACAATAAGACAGTTCAAAGCAAATCAGCCAACTTCTTTTGCCATGTTCAGAAAAAAATAATAATAATGAAGTAAGTAAAATGGGATGTATGAAGTTTTTAGGATATTTTAATGAGCCTGTTTTTTACGAGCACTCGGTTAAACGAGCATATACCGCGGTCCCTTCGCGCTCGTTATAAGAGAGTTCGACTGTATTTGTATCGCACATGACAGTGGACACCCTGTATAAGTGATAATTATGCCCGCTTACTCTTCATTTATTAACGATGCAAAACACATTTTAAACTATTTTACAGGGTCTGAAAAATTTTCCTTATGAGTGATATACAGCTGATTTGAGGTTATAACCCAAGTATTGCCAAGTTTCGATGCATTGCCAAATTTCTCTCTCTCTTTAAGAAAAAAAAGAAAGAAAAAAACTGCTCTGTTGGAATATGTTTTATCATCGATTATTTCTTTTCTAACTTTCTTGTAAGAAGTTTTAAAGTAATGAAATCATCTTTTCAACGATGGTTCCCGAAAAAAACTAACTGATTTTCGGCGAAAGCGCTTGATTGAAAAGGATCAGTGTCGCGAATTTGTCGCTAAATTTAGCGACTTTTCAATTCAACTGGAGCTGATACAATACGTTGCATAGTAAAAATTGTAGCGAATCTTGGAGATATTCAACGACTTTTGCCGAATAACATCTGGCAACACTGAAATGGATACTTAAGAAATTTAATTTCATTTTCGGCGATAAGCGCATTGTTTTTTTTTAAACGCAGCTCAAGGAATCAGATAATCACTACAATACTTCTTAGTAAGGGATTACGTAAACAGACACGACGTTTGCAGTCCCTCTCTGCTATGTATGAGTCTGAGTTGCTCGCACGGGCAATGAATGAATCACCCTTTGCCCATAATTATACTGCAATGCATCTGAAAAGCAAAGACTATCATTACCTTTTACTGAAATGAAAAATGATTACAAGTGGAGTCACAGTAAGGTAAATAATGAAAGATAATTAACCTCAGAAGAGTAGATTTCAAAAAGCCGTGCGGATGTATAAAATCATTTCTGGGATATATTTTAAAATAAATAAATAAACAGACATTTCTTATAATGAACTAAAGTTTGAATATCTAAAAGCCAAGAAAGCCATTAAAATCAGGGTATATTATTCCCTTTTTTTTCTAAATTACAGCCATTTCCTCCACATCTAATCATTATACTCATTCTTCTTTCCTGACGTTTTTCCTTGAGTGGATATGCATCGTTTCACAAATGAAGGGGGATATGATACGTCTGGGTCAAAAAAATAATAATTGGAACTTCGCATTCAGAAACCGCAAATCCTCTTTCTTTACAAGGCCAAGAACAGTAATAATAAAAAGAGACGGAATAGTTTATTATCTACCCATGCCGGAATCTCCTAATGTTTTTTTTTAAATAAAAACTAGACTGGGGGCAGTGAACGAAACCACGTGGTATGACCTCCGAGGCAGCTATAAAAAGGCCGGCCGGTCGGCTGCAGGCTTCATTTGCTGTTGACCTCACTACCTGCAAGCTCTCTCTCTTTCTTTTTGCACAACACGACCTCGTTATGATTTTAGGAGCTCGGGACAGAAGCTCCCGAACAGTCACTGTCGGTATGCGGAAAATCCTCAACTTCGGGACATTCGAAAGAATCGTCCACAGTCAGACGGTCCACACGTTAACGAGCGTGCGTATGGACCGTTCCCGTATGGACCATTTGGCTAGATTTGAGGATGAAGCGTTTCTTACAGGTTTTTTTTTTCTGTAAGAAATGCATTCTCCGTTTCTATTTAGAAAAAGAGAGTTCTATTTCAGAATTTTTTTTTCTATTTTGGATAACACTTCGAGTTCTCTCTGTTGCCGACTGGATCTGGCAGGCAGGAGAGATGGGTAGTGATGACACGGCAATAGAAGAAAAATAAAATGAACAAAATGTCGAGATGATAACTTGAAAATACGAGTATATCCAGGTGTGATTTTCGATTATCATCACGGCATTTTTGTTGCAAATCTAAAGACAGATCCCACTCACCACTACACTGGTCAATGTGTCGGGCTGGCAACCTGAGTGCTTGCGAGTTCGACCCTTGACCTCTGGCACTGACCCCTCCCGTGTACGTACTGTTTGCACGTCTGTGAGGGTTTCGTGCCAGATACGCTAACGTGCACGCCAAATCCGTGTGCGTGTCGTAAGCCGAATTTGTGCACACGCGCAGAGTAGGGATGGGCTTAATGTTGATTTTTCGGATATCAGTGAAAAGAGTGATCGCTACTCGGGAGTAACAGTGATCCTTAATGGTGATTGAGTACTCGTTTACCCTTTAGGTGACTGTCACCGATAAGAGACTCCTTCACCGTTTAGTTTTAAATGGTGATCGTCACCTATAAGAAGAGGAGATGTAGCTGATTTTGTTTCGAAGCGGTATGGGGGGGGGGGTTGTTTCGCTCGCTTACAGACGCCAGATGCGTGTATTCGGCATTTGATTTTTTCTTGTCTTTTTTCTGATTGTTGGAGCAAATTTCTCCTTCGCAAGTAGATTTGTTATGGCGTCACAGTAACTATATACAGTTTCTATTATTTGAAGATTATTTGGGCAAAGGAGCTTTGAGACAAGGGTGTACTTAAGGAAGAGCGAGGGGGGCCGGGCCCCCTTTGAAATTGTAAAGCAATTATTAAAAATCGGTTAATTTGAAATATTTAAATTAATTCTAGTAACAGTAAGGTTTAAAATACCGGATCGCCTTCACCCCCCTCCCTCTCCTCCGAAAGGTAAACCTGTATACGCTATTGCTTTGAGCGATGTAGTTTTAAATGCATGTTCATTCCGTGGCGTCAACGTTTCACACAGGGATATTTTAGTTATTTTTAGTGTGGCTTGCTCGCAGACGTATAGAGGTTGGGTTCTTAACCCCCCCCCCCTTTCTCCGCTGTTGATCGTGGTTGTTCGTTTGACCGTTTGTTGGAGAAAAGATTCTAGAAATGAATTTTTGCTCGCTCGCTTAACGTGAGTTTGTTAGAACATAGTGGCTAGAGGCAACGCAAATTAAAAGTATTTTTATTATTTGAAGATTAGTAAATTGTGTTTTGATCAATATAATTTTCACTGAGCATTGAAAATAGTTCCTTTAATTTAATTTTTATTTTCTTTCTTTTTTTTAATATTATGTTTGCTGCAATTAAAAAAAATTTTTTAAATTCAAATAAGTTATTATGTTAAAAAAACATAATGGTTATAGCTGTGTGAGCTGGGTTTGATACTTGTGATCATAATGCACCCAAAAAGCTCACTTATTATTATTATTATTATTATTTGTGCATCCAATATTGTATAAAGAAAAAATTTCTAAATATAGCTGATAGGACCGGGGGACCGTATAAAAATTTAAATTCCGTAATTTTTATAGGAAGTGATTTATTGACTTCAATTGTTTCTGATATAATAGATTATACAATTTGAAGCATTTTTGTAACAGGAACTATGTGTCTCTGACCAACGGTTTAGGAAATAGCCATTGGGCACCGTTAGCACTGAACACATGGCCGGTTCCATAGGGAGGTGTTATACACCCCCCACCCACCAAATTTTATGAAAATGTACTTTTGTTCGCAAAATCGTGAATTGACAAAGAACTGTCGGCAAATTTGAGCTTTAACTACCAATCTGTTAAGTGTTCAGAGTGTATAAATTTTGAGTTCTGCCGACAGTTTATTATAAGTTTTACCATATCAGGAACATAGTCTTGTCACGATTTTCACGTATCGTTTTCTGATTTAAGTGCCAGTAAACAAGTCCCTTTTGTGCCATCAAGCTAACTTCATTTCAGTGTAATGTAGTGCGTATTTAAGGCAAACCTGCACACCTGGTATCTGCCTGGTGTGGGGGTGCCTCAGGCGAAGGACTTTTTAAGGGGATAAAGCGTATTCACGCTTAATCTGCAGAAAACCCCCCAAACTCCAGATCGTTAGAACTAAGGCTGCAAGTCCAGAACCCTGGACGTCCAATTGAACTATCTCCCATTGTTTAGTGATTTTAACCACTTGACCATTAATGAGTCCAGAGATCATTTAAGAAAATTAGATAAGAATTCATAAATAGATAATGATTGAAATTGGATAAGTTGAAGCAAACAATACTTCAATCTTGAAATCTTGAAATCTTACAAATAACTTCAATCAGTAAATGACGCTTTTTAGGCTTGACCAAATAAATTTTTCTGGAGTGTACATGAATTCAAGTGCTCTCTAGAAAATAAGTTCTAATTTGTGTTCTAGAAAAAATGTTCTAAATTGATTTTCTGATGCAAGCATTATTTAACCAAGATATCTGTATTGTTTGAATTTAAAAAAATAGTGCATATATTAAAACCACACAAATACTAATTTCATCAGTAAAAAATATGTGTAGCGGTGTAAGTAACTTGTTAACAGAATTGATTCAAGAATTTTGAGATGATTGAAGAGTGATTGTTTACAGTTTGCACTTTTCTCGTAATGAAATTGAATACCACAGCATATTTTATATGCATTCGTTAAGTAAAAATGACAGGTAAAATTGGTATAAGGTATATTGTTATACAGCAGGGGTGGCGAACCATGGCAGGTGACACAATATTTTGGGCACGCGACAGATCAAAATGGTTTGCATTTTAGTTAAAAATAATAAAATTCACTGTGAAGAATCACGATTAAACGGTCACCGAGTCAAAATCATTACGTCAAAATTACTTGAAGGCATGTGGCACGTTCATCCATAAAGGTTTGCATTAGAAAAAATGGCATGTTGATCCATAGAGTGTCGGCAAATTTTGACTTTACACCCCCTCCCCCCAACATTTTTGCTTAAAACCGGCCCTGGCTGAACATCCTGTATATTAGTGCTTTAGACGCAGGATATAAAGTGCTAATGCGTATTTGAAATATCTATGCTTCAGAATATTTTCGTTTGTGTGTACTGAGTTTGAAGTTTTAAGATTAAATATAATAAATTGTGAGGATTTTTTTCAAAAGTGTAACGTTTGATTTACAATACTTTTTAGTAAAAAAGTTCTCAAAAATCTCCTCTTGTAAATTTTAGATTATTAAAACCAAATCATGCAACTTCGAGACAACTTAATTTTAGAGGCCTTTGTTTTCGTTGGGTGCGGGATGGGGAGAATTGATCTTGCGATTACAGAGGTGTACGCCATAGTAAAAAATGGAGAGACGCTCATTTTTAAAGAAATTTAACTTAAATGTATGCAATGAGTTAATTGTAATTACTGTGAAAACGTAAATTAAACTAAATTATTAGTTTTCATTATTTATGAAATGCTTATTATTACTTTGGAGTAATTGATTTGGAGTACACCACTGTAATAGCAAGTTTTGACTGCAAAGCATTGTAATTTTGACCGACAGTGCCTTTAAAAAAATTCTAACTGACAACATGCATACGCGATTTCTAAGTAAAAGAAATTAATGTAAAAGATCCTATTTTACTTCCATAAAATGGATCCATATGTCAATCTTCTAACTAACCGCCACCCCCCCCCCCGACAAACTTGCATTAATCCGCCACTGTTTCTTAATGGCTTCCACTCGTACTAGAAACAGTAGTTCGAGAAGATGAATGATGCCAGTGGCGCATTAGCAAGTTTGTCGGGGGGGGCAGTTAGTTAGAAGATTGACATATACGTCCATTTTATGGAAGTAAAATAGGATCTTTTACATTAATTTCTTTTGTCTCGGGGGGGGCGGTCGCCCCCTCTGCCCCCCTTTTATACGCCTTTGAATGATGCCCACAAAGAAAAGAGGAAATATTTCTTTTCGTGATGATGTTCGCACATAGCTGTAATTGGAAAATAAGTCTGTTGTGACTGTGAGCAAAGAAAAAAAAAGTCCGCAAGACCAAGCCAGTTGTCCAGGGGGCAGTGAAAGAGCAGCTATTAGCCCGAATAAAAAGGGCTAATTTATTAAGTAATTATTTTGTAAAGTTAAATAATATAATCATGATTTTTTAAAAAGTAGTTTTTAGTATTTATCTGTGTAAATACATTTGTTATTATAGTAGTTGTTGTATTTGGAGGTTCTTTTTTTTTTTAAGTTCAAATAAAAAGTGGTACAATAACCAAGTGAATGAACAGCTTTTATCAGTGAATAAACACAAAATTTTCCAGCAAATGAACGTGTTATTTTAATTTGAAAACAAAATTCCTTTGTGACTTTTGCACGGCTTTATTTATTTTATGAGCGGTACATATAACTAAGCACAAATTTTGTTTTTCTATAGTAAAAACATACGTTTATTAGCAAAGAAAAATCGCCATTTTAAGTAAATAAAAGGAAAGCAAACTAAAAAAAAAAAAAAAGATTCAGTTTTATTTAATTTATGTCTGTATTTATTTCAGGAACTAGATAAACTCCAAAGAAGCAAAAGAATTTAGCTTGAGCGAGCATGCTTAGGACTTTCTATTGTGTCTTGTCTTTTATTTCTAATTTTTTGGAAGTAATAGATTTTAACTTTTACTTCTGGCCACTTACTGTAAGCCTTATACGTACCAGCAGGGATATTGCCAAGAGGGGGGATAGGGGGGCGTCATAAGCCCCCCCCCGTCCATGAGGTATTTTTTGCCATACAAAATGTATATTCTTCACTCCCTTATCGCACAAAGGTATACATATATGTGAGCTGCAGTAGTCGTAACCCCCCCCCCCTATGAAAAATTTCTGGCTACGCCCCTGCGTACCAGACATCTCTCTATACGTAACAGGCATCACTCCATATTTTTTCCTTTATTATTATTATTATTATTATTATTATTATTACCATTCCATTAAAGTATTAAGAATAATTTTCGTTTTCAATAATCAAATCAGGCACGAATGAATCATTCTTATGCTACGGGAAAACAATTACCTCGAGACTCTGAGACTATCCCCTTCTATCATGTCTGATACACCCCTATTCGACACCTTTTAATATATTTTTTCATTTGTGGAAAAATTATAAATTGAAATAAGCCCTATTAGGTATCAAAGCAAGATTTATGCCGTGTCCATAGGCTTCTGATAACGTTGCAGTTTCATTTTATTTTGTACTGACGCAGGATGATATAAAGTGCTAATTTTTATCGGGATATTACGATTTAAAGAAGAAATTCTGCGTCTCCATAAAATGAAAGTGTGAATGTGTCACAATTTCATGACTTAAAATGCTAAATCTTTCACAATTCAGAAAAAAATTTGTAACCCTCACTCGTAACGGAGATTTTTTTTTTAAATAAATATTTGTATTAACACACACAGAAATATATAGGTCCAACAAATTGTGCTAATCGTTTTTAATTTACAAAATTAAAACAAAATTTCGAGTCATTTTCCAAGAAAGAAAATGCAATGACATTTCTCTATGATTTAATTGTTTTTAACGTAGGATCAGTGGCGCACCCAGTATTTTAGTTTAGGGGGGGCTGGGCTACATACAAATACTACAGAACTCGGTTAGAGTGACCTCGATTAGTTGAAACTCTCCTATAACGTCAAAAGTTTCGGTACTACTCATGGGCGCCGGCAGAATATTTCCCAGGGGGGGGGGCAAGACTACTCCAGGGGGGCAAAGACTACTTCAACGTATGGTTACCATGTTGGAAAGAGCAAAAAAGCAAGGGAAAACACTCCATACAAAAATCCAGGGGGGGGGGAGAATTGCCCCCCTTGCTCTATGCTGCCGGCGCCCATGGTACTACTTGACTGTCCGATGGAACACAAGCCCACAAGCAATGCAACTCGTTATAGAGTCATAAATAATTATCTGGTCTTTTCAGTGACGTTGTAACCGAGTTTAACAGTGTTTCATAAACACTGTAAGTATTTATTTAAAAACTTTTTTAAATAAATGTCTTTTTTTGGTTAGAAATAATTTGAAGACAATTAAAAAAAGAAAGTAAGAAAGACATTCATTAACGACAATTTTCATTTTTTAAACCTTCTCACTTCTCTCTATCTTTAGGGGGGGGGCTTCAGCCCCCATAGCCCCCTCCGTGGGTGTGCCTATGCGTAGGATTAAGTTTTTCCTTCAACGTTCCTTCATACGTTTCCTTCATATGTTTTTCTAAAACGGCTCTATGTAAAAGAAAAAAAAAAATTCAGCGTCATCGTAAGTTATGATACTTCTCCTTTAGAGTACGAAAGAAAACTAAAGGAGATTTCTTTTACGGCAGTCAAAAACATGACGTGACAAATTAAAATTTGTGTGAGATTTATAAACGGTGCTGTAAAATTTACGTCATATCAAAATAAATGCGTAATTTTTTCGATTCTAAATAGCTCCTTGAAATTACACAGATAGACATTTTTCACTAGATTAAAGTAAATAAACTCCTTCTATCTGCTGAACCCCACAGAGGGCACCCTACACCCATAGGCGTATATCATCTCTCGAGTAGATAATTGTCTTTAATTCCGAAACACACATCTGCTGAACCATAGAGGATTTAATATATTTCAAAAGAGCATTTCTGATTACACATGAATTGTGTTTATTTCTAGACACGGCCGTCATATTTTAACATTTTTATTCATATAATGGCATCGTTAGTTTATGAATTTTATAAATGGAAACGCTGTGTTTAAGATTGTTTACCATAATATGGATTAAAGTACAATATGCCGTGTAAAATATGTCGTGTTTTTGAAGTTGAAAGCGGTTATTATATTCATCAAGAAAAGCAACAATAAGTAACGCGCGTTTATAAATCCTGCGGAAGTTTCAACAGAAAATATTACTTGAATACTAATTTTTTTATTTTAGTAAAATATTTATGTAATGTAGTGTATTCATAAGAAATAGAGCCTTTGTATGTTGCCATGATTACATAACATTTTTGAGTTGCAGCGAAAAAATAAATAAAAGATAAAATTTTGAACTTATTCTTTCATTTTAAATAAGTACTAAAGTGCTTTAAACTATAAATGTATCACTATCCAATCGTTGGTCTCAATGAAGTATTACAGTAAAACCCGTTTAAGAAGTTCCCGCTTAAAAAGTTCTTATTTGCGGTTCTCATTTTTCCCCCCTATTCTTACAATGTTAAAACAACCCGTTTAAAAAGTTTCGTTCCAAATCTATTACTGTTTGTAAAAATCAATGTTTAGGACTGAAAACGATTGTATGGCCAGTGAAATGCTAACTGGATGAAATTCACGATGTTACAGAAAATTAAGAAATGAATGAAACTGGATAAGAGGTTGTGGAAATTCTTAGTTTTCCGGAATCTAATAGGACTAGAAACTTGCCGTCGTTTTATTAAAAGCGTTGAAGATGCGAAAGAAAAAAATTTTATAAACGAAAGACCAATTAAAGATTGCCGATTAAAAAAAATAAGCTAATTTATTTTTCTCTGTAAAATCGATTCCAATCATGCTTAAAGCGAATATGTTTTTAAAGATTTAATATAGAATAGTGAATTACATTGTTTTACATCATTAACTAATTTTTCAAGTGTGCAAAACAATTTATAAGAGTATTTTTTAAATACTTAAAGTTTTGTCCACACATCACGTAAGAATAACTAGAGCGAATGAAATGAAATTTGGTGACATAATAGGTGAACATACAACTTAAACTATAGCCGTCGAAATTTTTGAAAATTTGGATTATATTTTGAATTTTGCGACAATTTATTCAACATGTGTTT
Organism: Cheiracanthium punctorium; assembly: GCA_038373885.1. NCBI lineage: Eukaryota > Metazoa > Arthropoda > Arachnida > Araneae > Cheiracanthiidae > Cheiracanthium > Cheiracanthium punctorium. Next base: position 17,959 of record JAWZYV010012939.1, read on the forward strand.
GTTTATCACATATAAACCACTGAATGGAATAAATAAGAAAAAAAAAACTTAAACTGTAGACGTCAAAGTACTTCAAAATTTTTTATAGATTTTGTGAAAATCGAGAAAATGTTTGTTCCATTCCTGAAAAATGGTAATGGTAATGGAAAGTATTGAAATTATGTTATGTGGCAAGATAATGTAAACTATAGATGCCTAAACTGTTTTAAATATTTCATGGATTTTGAGATTTTTGGAGAATTGTGTAAATGTTCATTCTCGCATCTCTCAAAATCTGCTTTAAAGGATAGAATGAAACTTGATGATCAGTAACGACTAAAACAATAAATGTCGGATTTTTTAAAAATTTGAATAAATTTTAAAACTGTGCAAAAATTGCATTTTTTGTGGAATTAGTTCAAGGCGTCTGGAGTTAGTATATTAAATGTCGATTTAATTTTTAAAAATTCATCGATTTTTTAAAAATGCTTATTTGCATTTTTAAAAATTTGTGCGACGTTTTTCTGAAGGCATAAAAAATGTCTGTAGGGATCAAACAAAATTTAGTTGCATGCAGGGAATGACCTCTTTTTATTAAAAGCTCTTTCTACTTAAAAAAAACGTTTTTTTTTTAAATAAAATGTTTTCTCTATTGACAATTTCACCAATCACTTAGTTATTTGTATCTTATCTGTAAACAATACACAAAAGTTTTAACTTTGCTTTCCATACTTTTGCCAATATGCTATTTCCGTTTTTTCTACTCCTACAATGTTGATGAAAATTCAGGTTTTTTGTAAATCTGCATTACATATTAATCCATCAACGACAGGTACTTCAGCTAGTTATCTGATACAATTCAATTTAAATAAATTTCCAAAAAGAAATATGCTTAAATTTGAAACAGTTTGATAAAGAATTTATCTTAATTTCAGCATTAATCGAGCTACTAAAAATCAGAATTTTTTTTTCCACCGAGTTTAAAATCTCAATTTTTGATACCTAGTCCCTGGGAGTAAGAAAATTTTGCATAAAATTGAAGATAAATGTCTAAATTGGTACTAGAAAGCACCATTTGATGAAAGTTTTGAAACAAAAAAGCCATAATAAATCATCTCGTAAAGTTTTAGTTACTGGTGCACCTAACCTAGTCTTTTATCCTACCTTATTCTGGGATATTTTTAAGGTACATTGCCCACTTAACTCTAATAGATAAAGTAAGCGTGTTACCACATTTTTGGGACACCCTGTATTCAAAAATCATCTAAACTTCTTAAAGCTATTTACTGTATTTCCTAGAAATTTTATGCAATTATTATGAACTTGACTGCAACACCAATAACTAACATAAATGCCAATTATTGGTGAAATCCATTTTTTTTTAATGAAAAAAACTGTAAAGCTATTTTATGTACCAGGGCCGTACCCAGAAAAAAATTTCGGGGAGGGTCCGAAAATTTCGGAGGGAGGCCAAACTGTGAAAATGGCTGAATTTTTCACAAAAAGACTTCATCATTATTATTTTGTTAACAAAAATAAAAATTTAGGGGAGGGGGGGCGACCGGATCTCCTCGTCCACCCCCCTGGTTATGTACTATTATCTGATACAATTCAGTTTATATTGATTTCTAAAACGAAGTATGCTTCAAATAGAAACAGGTTGATAATGAACTAATCTTAATGTCAGGATTCTGAGAATCAGACTTTTTTTTAGCACTGAGTTTAAAATCTCAATTTCTGATACCGAGAGCCCTCTGGAGATAAAACAAAATTGCATAAAATTTAAGTCGAATGTGTAAATTGATTCTCCATCGCGCGTCCGTCGACGTAACCGTTCGGAGTTTTCCGTGTTTTTTTTCCGAAACTTAGCGTAAATACGGATTAGGACCCCTTAGAAAGACCCCCACGGTGGGCACCCCACCCATCGGCCTAGAGCCCACGCATAGCTAATTGGCCGTAATCCCATAAACAAACAAACAAACTAAATTGATTCTTGATAGCACCATTTGATAACGCTTTTAAAATAAAAGCTTATTATAATAAATTATCTGCCAAAATGTCAATTATTGGTGCACCTACCCTATAAGAAAGAAAAAAACTCTTTACTTTTTTGAGATTTTTTACAATTTTCCCGTTCTCTGATTTTCAATGTTTTTGGATTGGTTTCACGAAATTTTACACACCCAAAGGTAATATTACTCACACGTATGTGTGTATACATCTGAAGCAAAAAAAACTCATCGCATCTTTTTAACCTCTATTTGAGTTTTCTGAGAAACTGCTTTGTCAGGCCAATTTTAGATTGTGATTTGCTTCTGAAAATCGCGGAAGATTGCCCCGACTTGTTTCTTTCTTTCTTTCTTTCTCACTCCCCAAAGATATCTATTTCTGATCTGGAGTAAAATAAAAACTACTTGTTTGGGTGAGATCCGGATTGGCAGACAACAAATTCTTCCTTCATTCTATTTTCGGAGCAACCTGGTGTCTTTTGTTTCATATGAAGTGGGAGGAGGTTTCGCTCCGAACTAGCCATTGTGAGGATAAACGGAACGTTTAAAAGAAACATATTGTTTAATGCCAGCGATAAGTTTCTTAATAAGGTCTTTATCTAACCAATTATGGTTTAAATCAAAATGGGAAAATATTTATTCGCGTAAAAATATTTTGTCTTTTAGCTTGAGAAAAATGTTTTGTTATTGTGGGATTAAGGCTGATTATCTACACGAGGGATCTAGGCCTGGGTGGAGTGCCCTCCGTGGGGGCCTTTCTAAGGGTTCCTAACCTGTATTTACGCTAAGTTTCGGAGAAAACCAAGGAAAACTCCGAACGTTTAGGTCGGCGGATGCGGCCTGGTTTCGAGCCAGGTACCTTCCGTCTCCCAGTTCAGTGCGCAATGCGCTATGACACTGGTAGGGCTTGAGAAAAATGACTAAGCAATTTCCTTTTATTTCTTAATAAGATTCTTAGCTCATGTATACTGAGATATTTTTTAAAACTAATTGTTAATCTTTGTAAAAAACCGAGCCAGCAGCAGTTTCATTCTGACTTTTTTTTTAACAAGGATAAAATATTAAGACCCGAGAGAAATTGTTAAGTAAAAATACCCGAAAAATATATAAATAAAATAAAAATTCATAAAAGGCTCTTCCACTTATACGGAGAGAAGCTACTCACATAGTTGATTAGTTTTAGAGTAAATTCCTTGGAAATTTATATTTAAATGTGTGATTAACAGTCACACTGAGCTATAATTAAAAAATATAACTTTTAATTCATAGACAAATGTACACGCTAAAGGTAGAAAGTTAGGAGTGAAAAGCTTTAAAAAATGAAAATTGTCGCTAATGAATTAATTTTTTTTATTTCTTACTTTCTTTTTTTAATTGTCTTCATATTATTTCTAACCAGAAAAGACATTTCTTTAAAAAAAATTTAAATAAATGCTTAGAGTTAGTCTTTGGAACACTGTTAAACTCGGTTACAACGTCACTGAAAAGATCAGATAATTATTTGTGACTCTATAGCGAGTTACATTGCTTGTGTTCTATGGGACAGTCAAGTGGTACCGAATATTTTGACGTTATAAGAGAGTTGTAACTAATCGAGGTCGCTATAGCCGAGTTCAACAGAATTCGTATGCAGCCAAGCCCTCCTCCCCCTAAACTAAAATCCTAGGTGCGCGCCACTGCAAATGTAAATAATGATATATAGATTAGTACTCATATTATTGGGTGAGTGGGTGGGAAGGGATCAAAACATGAATATTTCATACTAGCTGCGTGCCCGTTCTTCACACGGTAGGAAACGAAAAATTTCCTCACATGTGTAATTCGAATTAATTCCAGTGATGTGGAATCTAGAAAAAGCAAAATTATTTCACTCTTGACTTAAAATTTGCGTCATATATGTAATAACCTGAGATCATTGCAATATAATGACACACACGCAAAAAAAAACTATGTCAGCGTCATTCGGTATCAAAAAAGTGAAAATGGACCGTTTGCAGTGAACTTCTCACTTTCAAAATATCTTATTTCCTCAGACATGCTGTCTTTTAGGTTCACGTTTTAGCGTTAAATACCTCAGACACTACATGAAATGGACATTTTTTTTTTAATTTTAAAAATACGTCACCCTCTCTTGCAACCCTTTACAAAAAGAAAAGAGATAAGAGATAAGGCTGCGCTATTTATATCAGTTTAATTTTTCTTCTCACAAATAAATCCAGTATTTATCAAAGAAATCGTCTGCTCGCGGGACCCGTTTTTATTTATTTTTTTCAACTGGCAATTTTAATCATTGTTACTGTATCCATGACAACCAAACCGCAAGATATCAAATCGAAACTCATAAGCAGGTACTACTGAAATGAAAATCCTTCTTTACTTAAAAATTCGTAAAAATTCTCCTAATTTATATTCTTCTTCTTTTAAAAGTGGATTAATTGTGTGCTCCGTCTTTTGCCCAAATATAAAAAAGTTATGACAGATAGAATTCAAAATGCAGCAGTTTTAAAAATATTTTTCGAAAGTCAGCGTCAAATTTAATTTTATTTGAAAAATTCCCAAAAATCTGAAAATTATGTTACACATTCCGAACAAATAGTTTTTAAAAGAAAATTTTCTCCTCTATACGATGATGTAAATATCGTTTTCTTGCGAGCGCAATTACCGGCGTTATTTTGTATTACGCAAGAAAAATCGCTAAAAATCGGACAAAACATAAAATAAAACATTTTCTAATTCGAATTTCGAAAAAATCGCTTCGAGGTGTGTCGAGACCCGCCTTGGAGAATTTCCGTACAAAATTTGGTAGGTCTACGATCACCCGTTTCGGAGCTACGCGAGACACAGACAGACAGACAGACAAACGGACAGTTTGCACTCTGTTTTATTTATATAGACTAGCTGAAGTACCCGTCGTTGACGGGTTAGTACTGAATGCGAATTTCCAAAAAGCAAGAACTTTCGTCAGCATTGTAGGAGTACACAGAATGGATGTAGAATGTTGCTAATGAATTCGAAGTAAAGAAAGCGAAGTTATAATTTTTATGTATTGTTAAAATATTACAGGTTAGACAGTAACTAAGTAATATCATTTCATACGCTTTACTCGTAATTATGTGATGCCCGAACGAATATTTACGCATATTGAAATAATTTCTGCAAAATCTCAAAATCTAATCAATATTTTTGAAAAATTGGAAGCTTAGAATTTAAATTGCGTGACAACCTATCATGTCAGCAAATTTCGTTTCATTCGCTGCAGTCTTTATTTCGTGATGCTGGAAAAAATGTCAGCATTTTAAAACAATTTTCACAAAATCTCAAAATGTAATCAAAATATTTTTAAAATTCTCTCAACGCCTATAAATTAAGATTAGCAACTACCTATCATATCACCAAATTTCCTATCATTCGTAATAGTCGTTATTACGTGATGCTCGAACACGAATTTACGCAGTTTAAAACGATTTTCGCAAAATCTGAAAATCTAATCAAGATTTTTTAAAAATCGGCACCTATGTTTTAAGTTGAATGACCACCAATCGTGATACCAAATTTCATTTCAATTGCTTCTGTCGTTTATACGTGATGCTCGAACACAAATTTACGCAGTTTGAAAGGTTTTTCGGAAAATCTCAAAATCCAATCAATATTTTTTTAATTCAACGCCTATGTTTTCAGTTGAGTGCCCCCTTATCATGATAAAAAAATTTATTTTAATCGCTTCTGTCGTTTTAATGTGATGCTCGAACACGAATTTACGCAGTTTAAAACGACTTTCGCAAAATCTGAAAATCTAATCAAGATTTTTTTTTAATTCGACACCTATGTTTTAAGTTGAGTAACCACCTATCATGACACCCAATTTCATATTATTCGCTTGAGTCGTTTTTACGTGACGCTTGAACAAAAAAAGCGTCACGGACAGACAGTGGCGGATCCAGAATTTTTCTTTTGGGAGGGGCTAAATTTTTTAAAAAGCTTATTTCACCCAATTAAAATGTACTATAACTCAAAATTTTAGTCTAAACCAATGTATTAGGCTTTTGGGAGGGGCTAAGTAATAAAATATGATCAGTTTAGCTTTAAATAGTGTATAATAAAGCAGAATGTTACCCTTAAACAATCTCTTTTGGGGAGGGCTGAAGCCCCCTAGCCCCTCCCCTGGATCCGCTACTGCGGACAGAAGGACAGAATGACAGAACAACAAACTTTTTTTTTTTTTTTGAGGGTCGCACCGGATTCCCAGGTGCTTGGAACAGATAGAAATCGCATTTTGAATTCCAAGAAATGTACAGACAAAAGTCTAATTTTATTTATATAGATTATTCACTGCTATTATATTTTGAATGGATTCAGTCTGTCCTACTCTCTATCGAATTTAGTACCATAAATATATGGAAGATTTGACTGTAGTAACTATTTACTGCTTTAGTACTTGTAATTATGTTCCCTCCGTTCGACTCTCCAGGAGAATACGTAAAATTTAAGAGCACTAATATATCCGACTATTACTACCGTTTGCTACTAATGCATTTGAGACGGTATTATTTCTATTAGACACTCTATGTAACAAATCGGTTGATCCAATCCTGTCAAAAATAAAACTCATGAAATAAATATTATTATTTTGTACACCACTTAAGTGTAAAAGTATCTTCACTAAATTCGGTTCATTTTTATATATGCTTAAACCTAAAGTAATTTATATCTAGTTATTCTAGTTTTTTAAATTATCTTTACCGTAAAAAATTACAAAACTTTTTGCCCTTAAGACATTTATCCCAACAAGTCTCTTAGATTTATAAAAATTTATTTATTATCCGCATATATTAGTGACTGAAACGCAAATATTAAGTCACAATAATTTCACAGTATCCACATTTTAATAGGTAGGACCAACATTAACTAGGAAAAGATTATCAGCTCCCTTCCATACGAAAAATGAACACTCAGAGAGTTTGATTCAAGTTTGTATAGGGTCATGTGAGGTAATTATGATCAGCGGAGTTTTTTAAAAAATCTATAAATGATAGACTTTCACAAAAAATTTCCGTTTAAATCTTATAATGTGTCATTAATATTAGGTATGTTTAAAGTAGTAACAATTAAAAAACAAACACCATGTCAAAATTTTCAATAAGCGGATTTGACGGTTCGGTATTCAAAGTTATTTTGGCGCAAAAGGAAAACTTTTTACACAAACTAATTCATATTAAAAAGCGTATTAGTAATGTATTTAAGAGCTTTTGACATGTTTTTATTTTTTAGAACCTCCTACTATATAGTTACGCTGATCCCTGACTCACTTGATAACAGTTCCGGGTTAACCTCTCCGAGATAAAACTTTTACCACCATTTACTCCATAAAGATTAAAAAGTTAAGCCCAAAAATGTAATGAGATCTATACTGTTTGTCCAATCCGCTCGAAAATTTTCATAATTATATATAAAATAAAGAAAATAATCTGGGCTACTTTAAAAATCTGAAAATCCACCCGTTCCCTATTTTCAAGCGATTTTTCGCTACTTTCAGCTGTATTTTATTTCCAAGAGTAAAAACAGTTAATCATTTGCATGACAAAATTAGCTGTCTCACATTGAATTCACAGTTTTCGATACGAAAGCTTTCGAATGCGAAATGTTTGCGCACGTTTTAAGAAGAAAATGCAATTCCGTTTTCAGTATATAATAAAAATTGAGTATGAAGTTATTTGATTAAGTGGACAAAGATTGAATATATTGAGTGTAGACATATTTTTGTCGAATGTTTTCTCTAGCCCCCGTTGTCATTGCCTCCACAACGGGCTTTATCTTCTAGTAGCTAAGTATTTTTAAATTCATGGTCATATCCCTCTGTTTATTAAAAAATTGATATAACTACGATCATGCTTGAAAACACAGTAGAAGTCATTCTTACTTAAAAAAACTCTTTAAGAAAAATAACTTAATTTTGTTAAAAATTTTTGTTATATTTAATTTGAAAATGAATTACAAAGTCTGCTATTGATTACTTAAAAAAAATTAAAATGCTTGGAACTTGCCGTCATGGCATGTGAACGGGGCCAGATGGACATTCCAAGGCATTAAAAGTAAACTAGATAAAATTTTGTATTAAAAATAAATGACACATAAGGAAATACATAAATACAAAAAATTCAGTTAGACTAAGGACATTTCTTTAAAATAAATGGTTGCTTTCTTATAATCAAATAAAAGGACAACTTCAAAGTACGTCACTAACCGATTTTAGGGAATTCTACCCATTCTTAGGCCTCATTTTTGTGAAATGTGACCCCTGTTAGTTTATCCAAATTCTTGGTGGACACATGTCACTCAGGAAATATTGGAGTTCATATGCAGTCACTTGGTTTAAATTGTTCTACTGTAAAATTGCTGTCACACCTAAAATAAAATACCAAATAAATAAATAAAAATAAAGGAAAAGTCTTGACAAACGAGTGTCTGTTTTTAAACTGTCCCAAACGTTTATTTCGACTTCATTTTGTTTTAAATGTCAACATTACTTAATGAATAATGCAATTTCTTTCCATTTTTTTTTAAATTCTTACAATCAATATTTTCCTTTTATCAAAAGAATGACTTTCAACTTATCTTGGCAAAAAGAGGCTATTTTTATTTAAGCTGCTACCCGCGACTTCGTCCGCGTCGGTTTTAGAATTAGGTCCCGAGAGAAATGTAGCATGTGTAAATAACAAATATTGTTGCGACAAAAGAAACTGCATTTAAATATTATTTGCTTTTTACTTGTTTCAAATGAAGTATAATGCATGGTAGTATACTTCATTTAAAATAAGAGAATATGCAGAGTTACTGAATTTAGATTTTTGTCAGGCATATGGCGAATAGAGACAGTTACGATAGGATTTGCGAACTGTTTTCAGTGTTCTTGTAAAAGAAATGTTTATGCTATATGCATGAATTTTAGCCTATATTAATCAGGAATAGTGCAGCTTTCTATTAGCGAAAAAGTTTGAGAATCGGTTCTGTAGTTACAGAGATACCCAGAGAGCGTAATGTATTAGAATTATTTTGAGTGTTCCTGTAAAGGAACTATTTGCGCTACATGCATGAATTTTAGCCTATAATACTCAAGTATAGTGTAGCTTACTATCAGTAAAAAAAGTTTAGGAATCGGTTCAGTACTTACAGAGATGCACATAGAGCGTAATGTAATTCTTATTAGCATCCCTATAAAAGAACTATCTGTGATATATGCATTAAAGGTATACCTATAACACTTAGGATGCCACCAGTGTGTGTCTAAGAAGCTCTGCTCTCAAAACTTCAAGGGGGGGGGGGTGCCAGGTTCAAACCCCCCTCGCCCCTGTCGACATAGCCTTCTCCCAGTTGTCCGTGGTTTTCTAAAAAACCTCGCGTAAATACGGGCAGGATCCCTTAGAAAGTCCCCCACAGAGGAATTTTCCATATAGGCCTAGGACCCTAGTGCAGTCAATCGGTCTTAATCCAAAAACAAACAATGATACTCAGGAATAATGTAACTTCCCATCAGTGAAAAAAGTTTTAGAATCGGTTTAGTTGCTACAAAATTTCCATAGAGCGCAATGCATTAGAATTATTTTGAGTGTCTTTGTAAATTAATTATTAATGCTATATGCTTGAAAGCCTGCCTGTATGTTAATCTAGGGCATAAGCTATTTTCATTACAAATTTTTTCAAATCCGTACAACCATTTTTGTGTGATTCAGCCAAAAACATCCAAACACACAAACGTACACATTTATATTATTGGTAGGATTTGGAAATTTATGAACTTTAAGAAACACATCTGGACTTTTCTTGGTACTTACGTATTATCCCGGCGGTCATTCTCGCCAAACTGTTTTTTCGTCAAATGAGTTGCCAAACTGTTGCCAATCGTATTCAAAACCATTAATAATTTCATGTGCTCGGCATTTATTTCGGCAAAAAATAGCTTGTCTTGGCGGACCTTCGGGATAATACGTAAGTACCCTTTTCTTTACTTATGCTTTTTAATTTGGCGTAAAATCAAGATAATTTCCATGTTTTTCAATTGCATGTGATTTTGCAAATAGAATTTCTGCATAAATCATTTTGTGCGGGCAATAAAACGGCTTTTAATTAATAGTTAGAAAAGTAGTTAAAATTTCAAAATTCTGAGCCTCAGGTGCACTTTACCGAAGTTATGGGCTCAGTCATGCTCAAATTTTCAAAGCTCTGCTTTCTGTAGATTTGTCTGGAGAACATTCATTTTTATTATTACAGATAGATAGATTTGGCATAAAACTGGCTTAATTTCCGTGGTATTTAATGTTTTTCAGATGCATGCGCTTATTTATTGAAGTAATAGCATTCTTGTTAGCTCAAAACATGAATCATTTGATACGGGCGAAACTCGCCAAGCATGGCAACGTAAAAACGGTTTTTAATTAATAATTAAAAAAGAAATTAAAAATCTAAAATTCTAATTAGCCTATAACCATCTCCAGGGTCCCCTCTATATCTAAACCAAAATGCATCCTAATCGATTCAGCGGTTTAGGCGTGAAAGCGTCATAAACAAACAAACAAACTCACTTTCGCATTTATAATATTAGCTAGGATAATAGGTATGCAGAACTTTTCTTGTAAATAAGGCATTTGAAATAAATCTCTTGTGTGTGTGTGTTAAAATGAGAGCGTATGTTTAACAGTGTATTAAAATAGTTCTTTTTTTTAGTGATTAAATTATAAATCCCTAAATTTGTCAATAGAATTTAATAAATTGTCTGTTAAGTATTGTTTACAATGCATTCCACATATTCGATGTAACGCCGCTTTACGGTATATTCTAAATTTACTGAATATAAATACTTCCAAATGTTATCAAATTTATGGTAAACCTTACTGTAAAATTTCTCTTTGGTCTGATCCTGTAATTTATCTTCAAAAATGTTTCATATTAAAATTATTCAAAATTAAAAAAGGACGACCGCATAAAATAATTTTTGATTATTTACTTGGTCGTGAAAGTGCTAAACTGCTGGATTCACAGACAGGTAATAAACATTCAGTGTACAAGGACTTCATTTCATAGTAAGTAAGTTTTATTATGGTGTCGGAAAAATCTGTATTAATCATTGCAGTTTGAGTTAATGCAAAATTATGAAATTTGACATAAAATGCAGGCATTTTATTAATTTTATTTCTGCTTTCATCTGTCTGTCATTTTTTTTACTTTTCTTGACCGAATAAATGCTTTTCGGTATGTTTTAACCAGTGAGCAATAGTTAAAATGCTTTTTGATCTGTTATGAATAACACGCCAGATTGAATAGTTTTTAACGTCTTCATTTCAATAATTAGTCTTTAGTCTCACACTAGTAACAATTTCAGTTAAACATATGGAAAGCAAATTCTTTAGTAAAGAAATTTCGAATGTTTAAGAAAATGAATGTAAGAATGCTTACTTTTTTACAAATTTTTAGAAGAATTATTATTATCATTATTATTATAAATATTTTATAAAAGCATATCTTCTGAAATATTTAAGTTGCAAAACTGGAAACGCTTATTTATGGAAATCCAAATAAAAGTAAAATGCTGGAGTGGTATTTTTTTTTTCATTTATTAATGAAATACATGAACTTTTTCCCTTATTTCTAGAAAAAAATTAAATTGACTGGTAACAACATACATGTTAAAATATTTCTCCCGAAGAAATTATGTATCATTTATTGATAATAAAAACACCCAATGAATATCAAAATGATGCGTATTATAACTTATTCCTTACATTCTTTATTCTGTACTAGCTGCGTGCCCGTTCTTCGCACGGTAGGAAACGAAAATTTTCCTTGCATGTGTAATTTCAATTAATTCCAGTGATGTGAAATCTAAAATAAAAGCAAAATTATTTGACTTATGATGTAAAGTTTGCGTCATGAGTACTAACCTGGCATCATTGCAATATAATGACTCAAAAAACTACGTCAGTGTCATTCGCCATCAGAAAAGTGAAAAGCTTGGCGGTTTTCAGAGAACTCCTGACTTTCAAAATGTGTTATTTCTACATCATACTGTTTTTAGGTTCAAGTTGTAGCATTAAATACCTCAGACACTACATGAAATGGACAACTGTTTATTTTAAAATATCTGAGCACCCGCTCTTCATACGGGAAGAAGCGAATATTTCCCTAAAATCATATCTGCATGTGACAAAACAGAATTTCACTTTAAAAAAAGTTCAAGTAATCTCCTCTGTTGAAATTACTGCGGGATATATCAACGCAAATTAGAATTACTTATCGTTCAGTTGTTTGTAAAACAACCCTTGAAAAAAGATAAACACAACACTTTTAATATCGTGAAACATTTATAAACGTGGTATATTGTGATTTATTCATATTACCCTTACAAATCTAATAATACTACCTATTACGCATTTTAATACTATCTATCTTCGCTTCTCCCTCTTTAATGCTCAATTTAACGAAACAGCTTACATTATTTCGCACAAATGGGATTTTTTTATTCTATGGCGATTCTTTGCAATTTACGCATTACCTTAAACATTATTCATTTATATAATAGTTGCTATTAAGGAAGCTCTCCATACATGTTTAATTTATGCATAGTTTTGTTAAGATTGGCGTATTTAGCACCACAAACATTTAATCTCACCGTGGTGAAAAATATTCAAGCGGTGCCAACTTAAATATACATGTATCCAATATAAAGATATCTTATAAATCCTTGATAGTTCTGTCTACTGAAAACATCAAACGGTATTTACGTATTATCCTGGCCGTCATTCTCGCCAAACTATTTTTTAGTCAAATGAGTTGCTAAATTGTCGCCAAACGTATTCAAAACCATTAATAATTTCACGGGCCCGACATTTATCTTGTCAAAAATTCGCTTGTCTTGGCGGACCACCGGGATAATACGTAAGTACCCATCAAATTTTGTAATCTCGAGGAGCGATTTAGAATAGCTATAACTGTGACATGGCGTTAGAGTTGCAGAGTTTACAAATTTCACGCGTTTTTTAAAATTTATGGCGTCACTGTTTAACTACCGTAAAAGATACCCCGGTTGGTTGAGGGAGTTAATTTAGATATTTTGCTCAATAGCTTTCAAAAGGTATCATATTAAAATTTACAACGATGTTGAAAATTAGAATAGGACACTATGAAGGAACGTAATCCAACGTTAAAATTTAACTATACTCGCAACATGCATATGTTAGGAAACATATATGCCTGCAACATAATTAAATGCGAAAAATAAAAAAGTAAATAGAAAATTTTTAATATATCCCGCTTTAAAATGAATTTTATAGCTTTTAAAATAAAGAACATTTTCAGCCGCGTTAAAATATTTCAATTTTTAAATAAGCACGGATTAAAATGCCCCTTATAATAATAATAATATTCATGAATTTCTCAGTTTATTTCTAGAGTACGTTTTAATCAAAATATCGCCTGTGTTAAAAAAAAGAGCAGGGATAAATCGGGGCCATCGCTAAGCAACGGGCCTGCTTATGAGTTGCCATCCCTAAAAATGAGTTTATCATTGAGGCCTGTTTTCCCCAGTCACAGTATTCTATTTCATTATTCTAAGTATTATAAATGCTATATTATTTTATTATTTTAAAACAATTTTTTTATACTTTTGTCGTACTAAAGAACTTTAGATGTAGGTAATCGTTTTGTGAATCTTACGCCATTTTCTTTCATGAAAATTTATAGCTTTTATAAAAGGCTATAAATTTCAAATCCTAAATTCGAACATTTTGCTCTGAATGTAAAGGTAAGTGAACGCTTATAATGTATTTAGAAATTCTAAAAATATGTATGTAAATCATGTTTAGTGAATAATTACTCATGTGTTATTTATAAATAAATTATTTTAATCAGAAATCGTAGAGTAGTTTTTATTCTTGTAAATAAGCATGACGTTGTGATACTATTTAGACAATTTAATTTTGCCAGTTGAAAATGTTATTTATCAGTTATATATGCCTTGATTATGTGATTAAGACTTACATCTGGTACAGTGCAGAAATACAGTAAATTATAAATTATTGATTTTTGCCCGTTTATACAGAAACTTCAAATGTAGTTAATATCTTGTACAAGCGTTCATTATGCTTGCTCAATTCCTAAGTTCGATTGAGAAAGCGACAAAAGAATAATATATACTACATGAAATGTCTTTATTAAAGAATAATTAATCCAGGGATCGCGCTATAGAGCGTATTTTATCAATTTTCTCCAGTATACAAGATATCCCGAAAACACTGAAATGCGCTTTAATACATCATTTGTTAAAGATTAATCTTGAATTGTTTAAAATAACGTAGGAAATGCGACTACGTTCATGAAATATTCATTATTAAAATGTCTTTCTCATTTGTGTATTTAGTTATTTTAAAGTATGTTAAATATCCACTTGTGAAACTAAAATAAGCAATTGTGAATCATGAGAGTAAGCGCAACTTTGTTTTTCCTTGAAATTATATGCATCTATTTTCTTTATGTAAATGTGTAATGTTACGAACTTTCAGGGCAACCCGCTGCTCTGGGGCTTAAAATGGTTTAAAATTCGTATTCTACGCTTCAAATAGATAAATTTTGCTTTTTGTTGCATCAAAATCGGCCAATTAGAACCGGAGACACGGAGGTTTCGGTTTCCCATTCAAATATATGGGATTTCTAGAAAACTCGAGAAATATTAGTCCTAGAGCTTAGATCTCTTCACTTTTGAGGACTTATTTTTGGCGCCAAATTTGGCGATATTTCGCCAAAAGTCGCCAAGCTTGGCGACTTTTTGGTCATTTGGCGCGATTTTCCCAATGGGGCCTGGAAGTTGTTTTTCCTGCATTAAAAACGCATAATAACCTAACATTTCTCTTCTATGACGTAATCAAAATTCACGCTTTATGTAGAACCCTCGAGAAATTGACTTTTCTGGAAACCTCTTGTACCTCCTGCGTCGGCTATTTATAGAAGCGGGCATCGCCCCGAAGTCAGTCAGTGCGAGCTGAACGCTCGATGTGTGAAGAGCTCTCAGTACGCGTGCTTTGATAGTGCTATAGAAGCTGTGTTTTAGCTTGCTTTACGAAGCTGTTTTCAAAGTGCTGTGTGTAAATTCTTCATCGCGTAGTCTTGAGAGACTGTTAGTGTTATTTCTCGTATATTTTCACTGAATTTTTGCCTGTGAAAGTGACTTATTTTGTGTGAGGAATACAGCATTTGTGAGAGCTTCTGATCCAAGCGAACTGTTAAAAGCACGTTACTGCTAGATTGTGCTTGTGAATTGTGTACAGCTGATTGTTCTACGAAGTTCTAGAAGCAATAAAGTTTGTGTTCCATCCTGACAAGTGCCTTTTTACTTGAACTTTTTACACCAACTGGACTTTAGAACGACGAACCCCAGGAGTAGCAGAGTAATTCCGCAACATTTGGTGTCAGAATCGGGGTTCTAAAGAAAGACTTTAATTTTCCAGTTTATGGTTTTGACTAGACAAAAAATGGAAGAACAACTTCAAAAGCTGATGAATATGATGCAGGAAATGAAATCCGGACAAGACGAGATGAAATCCGGTCAAGATGAGATAAAAAAAGAGATGAAAGCTGGACAAGACGAGATGAAAGCTGTACAAGAACAGATGAAGGCGGATTTAGAGAAGAAAATTGAAGCAGGACAGACCGATTTAGAAAAGAAAATCGAAGCCGGACAAGAACAGATGAAAGCGGATTTAGAGAAGAAAATTGAAGCCGGACAAGAAGGAATGAAATTGGGATTGGAGAAAATGGAGACTGCTTTGGGAAAATTAGAGAAGTTCGAAAAGAGTGTGCAGGAAAATCAAGAGATAATGGAGAAAAGAATGTCGCTCATAGAAGAAACTCAAACGAAATATGAACAAAGAATTGAAGGAAAAATAGAAGAAAATGTTAAGGAATTGCAGCAAGATATTTGCAGAATGCGGGAAGAATTTAAGAATAAAATTGAGGAGAAACTAGACTGGAAAGAAAATATAGTTTCGAAAATACATGAAGAATGTGAAGCTAAAATTGAAGAGAAATTGGACTCTCTCGTAAAGCTGGGAAAGTTACCCGAAAACATCAGGTTATCTTCACACCGCCCAGCAGTGAAACTTACTGCCTATGACGGAAAGACTCCCTGGGAAGCTTACAAGACCCAATTTTCGATCGTCGCCAGAGCCAATGGTTGGAGCGAGTCCGAGAAAGCTAATCAACTGGCCGCTTCCCTTAGCGGAGATGCAATTAATGTATTGCAAACTATCGGAGCGACGAAGATAGGAGATTTTGACGCCCTTGCCAG
The DNA here is from genome assembly GCA_038373885.1 of Cheiracanthium punctorium. Classification (NCBI taxonomy): domain Eukaryota; kingdom Metazoa; phylum Arthropoda; class Arachnida; order Araneae; family Cheiracanthiidae; genus Cheiracanthium; species Cheiracanthium punctorium. Next base: position 34,276 of record JAWZYV010012939.1, read on the forward strand.
TGCCTTGGAGATGAAATTCGGAGAGAAGTGCCAGAAAGAATATAGTAGAATCCAACTTAAGTCAAGGATACAGAGACCTGGCGAGACCCTCCAAGAGCTGGCTTCCGACATAGATAGGCTGTGTCATCTAGCCTATGGCAGTTATCCTGATAATGTTCGAGAAGAAGTTGCAGTGCAACATTTTATTGAAGGCCTCGTGGACTCTGAAATTCAGAAAGCATTGATCTTGGCGGATTATAAAGATCTCAGGTCTGCCCTCGTATTCGCCATGAAGCTAGAGGCAGCTCAGCTGGCCGTAAGAAAAGATCGGCATAATGTTAGAGCTGTGTCATTCCAGGAGCCTACGGATGGAGAAATGGAGAGATTAGAGAATAAATTAAAGACCCTGGAAAATCTGGTGGAACGACAAGAACAGTCAGAGCCAAGAAAAGTGAAATGTTGGAGGTGCAACAGCGAGGGGCATTTACGAAAATACTGCGACGCACAAAAGAACTCTCGTCGTAAAGATCGCAGTTATCAATGCACCAGAGAAGCCCATGAAGGAAGACAGAAAAGAGACGACTTTCAGGAACAGAGGCTGAGGGATATTCAAAAGCCCCGTTTGAAAGTCTTACAGATTTCATCAGTGAATGGCGGCAGTAATGGACTATTCGTACTGGGATACGTTAATGGTTCCCCATGCCACATGGTGATTGATACTGGAGCGAACGTAACCATCATAAGGACGGATCTGGCCAAGAAATTGAACTTGAAGATTATCTGGACTCCGCCCTCGCTGACCCTCCAGACTGTGACAGGTGACAAGATCGAAGTGGGCGGAAAAGCGCAAGTAGAAATCACGTTTGGAAATGCCAGATACGACCATGTGGTATATGTCGCCAATATTACAGACTCTTTTATTCTCGGACTCGACTTTTTAAAATCGCACAAATTTAACTTGGACTTTAAGAGAATAACGAGCTTCGTTCAGACTCAGAAGAAATAGCTGCGTTCGATATTAAAAATGAAACTATTTTACCTGTTCAGCAAATAATAGCCCAGACTGATATCACTCTACCTCCCAGAACTGATTCAATAATTTCTGGAACAGTAAAAGAAAACAATAAATTCCGCTTTGGATTAATCGAACACCCAAACAATAGTGATTCCGTCAGAGGAGTACTGGTAGGAGCAACACTTGTGGACCTGTCGAGAACAGAAATTCCAGTTAGAGTAGTAAATGTGACGGACAAGTCGAAGGTGATAAAGAAAAATGAAGTGTTGGCGACATGCACTCCTGTTACCTGCATTAATAAGGACATCAGCCAAACGACAGCTAAATCTTCCGAGTGCCTGACGAAGGAATTAATACAAGGCGTGGAGTTAACGGCAGAACAGAGAAGCGCTGCGGAGAAAGTAATAGCCGAATTTGAAGACCTCTTCTCCCGTACTTCGTGTGACTTTGGCCGTACGAGCTTAACTCAACATAGGATAGATACAGGCAGCAATTCTCCCATCAAGCAACATCCTAGGCGGCTGCCGTTTGCTAAGCAAGAAGAGGTGAGCAGACTTTTAGAGGAGATGCAGCGTGATGACGTCATCGAGCCATCGACAAGTCCGTGGGCCTCGCCGATTGTTTTGGTCCGGAAGAAGGATGGTTCCACCCGGTTCTGTGTTGACTACAGACGTCTGAATGACATTACCAAGAAAGACAGCTACCCTCTTCCCAGGATAGACGACACTTTGGACACTTTATCGGGAAACGAATGGTTCTCCACTCTGGATCTCAAGAGTGGCTACTGGCAAGTAGAAATCCATCCCGATGACCGAGAAAAGACTGCGTTCACCACGGGACAAGGATTATGGCAGTTCAAAGTTATGCCTTTTGGACTCTGCAACGCACCTGCTACATTCGAGCGACTAATGGAGACAGTGTTGAGAGGACTTTCCTACGAAGCATGTCTCGTTTATTTGGACGATATCATCATCGTCGGAAGGACTTTCGAAGAGCATCTCGAGAACATTCGAAAGGTACTGCAGAAATTAAAAGAGGCGAACTTGAAACTAAGTCCATCGAAGTGCAATTTGTTTCGTCGGGAAGTACGTTACCTCGGGCACATAATATCCGCCCACGGAGTTCGAACCGATCCCGAAAAGACGTCCGCAGTCCAGAACTGGAGTCGTCCCGAGAATATCCATGACTTAAGAAGTTTTCTCGGTCTGTGTACTTACTATCGAAAATTCGTGAAGGGCTTTTCTCAAATTGCAAGACCCCTTCACAAATTGACCGAGACTGGACAGAAATTTCTATGGACTGAGGAATGTGAGGACGCATTCAACGAACTGAAGACGGCTTTAACATCTTCGCCGATCCTGTCGTATCCTCACCCTGACAAGCCATTTATCCTGGACACAGACGCAAGCAAGGAGAGTGTTGGAGCAGTTTTGTCCCAGGAGATAGGTGGCCAAGAACACGTCATTGCTTACTGGAGCAAATGCCTTTCAAAGGCAGAACGTAACTATTGTGTTACGAGAAAGGAACTTCTTGCTATCATTAAAGCCGTGGAGCACTTCCATCATTACCTGTACGGCCGAAAGTTCCTGCTCCGAACGGACCATGCCTCTTTAACCTGGCTTCTAAATTTCAAGAATCCAGAGGGCCAAATAGCCAGGTGGATACAGCGATTACAAGAATATGACATCGAGATACGTCATCGGAAAGGGTCATCTCATGGAAATGCAGATGCTTTGTCGAGAAGGCCCTGCATAGACAGTTGCCGCTATTGCTCCAGGGCGGAGAAAAATTACCATCTGAAACATCCCGTTGTCCGCCAAGTTACATCATCGGCACCATCTCAAGATCCCTGGAGTGATGAAAATGTTCGGGCGGACCAATTAGCAGATAGCGACATCAAACCTATTGTGGAGTTTATGGAAAAGTCCGGCAATAAGCCCAGCTGGCAAGAAATATCATCTTGCAGTCCGGCAACAAAACAGTACTGGGCTTTATGGGATTCGCTTCGCCTGAGGAATGGAGTCCTGTATCGTAAATGGGAGTCGGACGACGGCAAGATGCTCCGATGGCAGTTAGTACTCCCTCGTTCGAGGATTCCGAAGGTTCTAGAAGAACTTCATAATGGCTTAACTGGAGGCCATTTTGGCGTAATGAAGACCCTGCAGAAAGTTCGCGAGCGCTTCTACTGGGTTAGGGCTCGAGGCGACGTCGAAAAGTGGTGTCAAGCTTGTGACGCCTGTGCCGCCCGTAAAGGCCCGAAGAAACGAAGCCGTGGAAGACTACATCGTTATAATGTAGGAGCGCCTTTTGAGAGGATTGCCCTCGACATCCTGGGACATCTTCCGCGAACTTCGGATGGCAACAAATACATCCTAGTTGTCATTGACTACTTTTCTAAATGGCCCGAAGCGTTTCCTATTCCCGATCAAGAAGCTACGACCGTAGCAGAGGTACTGGTGCAAGAATGGATTTCCAGATATGGAACCCCTCTGCAACTTCATTCCGACCAAGGAACGAACTTTACCTCTGCAGTCTTTAAAGGACTATGCCAACTTCTCGGAATAGACAAAACCCAGACTACGCCTTTACACCCACAATCCGACGGCATGGTGGAGAGGTTCAATCGCACAATTTTGAACAACCTCTCGCTCTTGGTATCTAGGAATCAAGAGGACTGGGACAAGAAAATCCCCCTCTTTCTGCTGGCCTATAGGAGTGCCGTCCGCGAGACTACCAGCTTCACACCTTCCCAGATGCTGTTCGGCAGAGATCTTCGTCTTCCCGCCGATCTAGTGTTCGGCCGCCCTCCAGATGCGCCTTCATCGCCAGAGGAGTACGTGGAAAACCTTCGGGCACGGTTTGAAGATGTGCATCATTTTGCTCGGGAGCGGATCAACCTGAACACGGAAAAGATGAAGACTCGCTACGACACGAAGGCTACGGTACACGAGTTCAACGTAGGTGACAAAGTTTGGCTATGGAATCCTACTCGACGGAAAGGCCTGTCTCTCAAGCTGCAATCGCCGTGGGACGGTCCTTACACAGTCCTAAACCGGCTAAATGACGTCATCGTACGGATTCGTAAGTCACCAAACTCGAAGCCAAGAGTTGTACATTACGATCGGCTAGCCATCTACCGCGGTTGTAATTAGCTCAGACCATGGTCACTATGGCGTAATTCCTATTTTCTTTCAACTCTCATTTCTTTCCTGTCTTTCTCTTCTCTTCCTCTTTCGTCAACTTTCTTTCACTTATTACTTACGCCATGTTTAGTGTACATATTTGTAATATATTGGTTTTTATTAACGTGTATTTGTTTATTACATTGATTACTTATTAGTGTAATTATTTATTATGTTGATTATTTAGTTATTAATGTGTATCTGCTTATTGTGCTATTGATTACTTGCTTGAATTATGTTGTTAAGATCTTGTTAAGTGTTACACAGTGTAGGTACTTGTGTGACCTCCTAACTAGGGATTGTACTGCCCGGGACGTGCAGTCCTTGGGAAGGGGGCAATGTTACGAATTTTCGGGGCAACCCGCTGCTCTGGGGCTTAAAATGGTTTAAAATTCGTATTCTACGCTTCAAATAGATAAATTTTGCTTTTTGTTGCATCAAAATCGGCCAATTAGAACCGGAGATACGGAGGTTTCGGTTTCCCATTCAAATATATGGGATTTCTAGAAAACTCGAGAAATATTAGTCCTAGAGCTTAGATCTCTTCACTTTTGAGGACTTATTTTTGGCGCCAAATTTGGCGATATTTCGCCAAAAGTCGCCAAGCTTGGCGACTTTTTGGTCATTTGGCGCGATTTTCCCAATGGGGCCTGGAAGTTGTTTTTCCTGCATTAAAAACGCATAATAACCTAACATTTCTCTTCTATGACGTAATCAAAATTCACGCTTTATGTAGAACCCTCGAGAAATTGACTTTTCTGGAAACCTCTTGTACCTCCTGCGTCGGCTATTTATAGAAGCGGGCATCGCCCCGAGTCAGTCAGTGCGAGCTGAACGCTCGATGTGTGAAGAGCTCTCAGTACGCGTGCTTTGATAGTGCTATAGAAGCTGTGTTTTAGCTTGTTTTACGAAGCTGTTTTCAAAGTGCTGTGTGTAAATTCTTCATCGCGTAGTCTTGAGAGACTGTTAGTGTTATTTCTCGTATATTTTTACTGAATTTTTGCCTGTGAAAGCGACTTATTTTGTGTGAGGAATACAGCATTTGTGAGAGCTTCTGATCTAAGCGAACTGTTAAAAGCACGTTACTGCTAGATTGTGCTTGTGTATTGTGTACAGCTGATTGTTGTACGAAGTTCTAGAAGCAATAAAGTTTGTGTTCCATCCTGACAAGTGCCTTTTTACTTGAACTTTTTACACCAACTGGACTTTAGAACGACGAACCCCAGGAGTAGCAGAGTAATTCCGCAACAGTATCATAGCAAACAAATTAATCATGAGTTCGTATTTGAATTAGTAACACAATTACTACTTAAAACTACATTAAATAACGTTTGAAAGCACTGGGAAGCTCAAGAAATGCCTGATGTATACGTGAAGACTCGAGCATCCATAGGCCTCTTTGGATGGCTCATCGAAATACACGCGCAGGCCCGTTACTAATTGCGAAGGCCCCGGATAAATGTTTTAAAATTATGGCGTAATTTTTACGTATCTTAAAGCATTTGACGTCATAGATCCTCACTTGCAAATTGAAATTCCGATATCCCATTTAAAACTCGATTGGTTGAAAAAACCCTTTTTTCTAATCCTTTCTGTGGCAACAACCGAACATAAATTCTCGTGCCGTGATCGCATTTTCGCCAATCCCAACCGCCCGGGCGAATACCGCGTCTGCGCATGTTCAGCGAGATCGAGAGACCGGAAGTTATGCAGATTGTTTTGAATGCTCTACTTTTGTGTTCATTTTTCTGCTTTAAAATTCAGCTTTTAAAATGCCCTTAAAATAAAAAGTTTTCCTAAAGTAACGATTGACAATAAGAAAACAATAAAACTACATGGTCTTTGAAATAAACATTTTCAATAATGAATATAAACAAATATACTGTTACTAGCTGAAGTACCCGTTCTTCGCACGGGAATGAATGGACTTTTTGATATTACGATTTGTGGTGATTACTATTCATTGTAATAAACAGATATAGCAAAGTGGATATCACGTTATATTGTGTCCAATAATCATGCATACCGAATTGCAAGGCAATCGTTTGTACGGTGCAGAAGGCCATGCGGCGTAGCACAATCTAGTGGCGAGTTTTAGCAAAACGGATACGGCGAAAATATTTTTCGCATTCAGATATCGATGTATACGAATTTTCATGACTATCGGCTGGACAGTCCTGAAGTTCATGTGTTGACGCGACATCTAGTGGCAAGTTATAGGAAAATGGATAGCGCCAAACTCTTCCCCGTGTTCAAATATCTATGTATACCTATTTTCATAGCGATCATTTGCACAGTCAAGAAGTGATACACTGCAGGGCCATCCAGTGGTTCAATAAAGTAATGATTTGCTACAGCGCCGTCAAGTGGCGAGTTATAGCAAAATGGATAACGCCAAAATATTCTCATTGTTCAAATAGCTATGTATACTGATTTTCATAGCGACCGTTTGAATGGTCAAGAATTTGGCCTGCTGCAGCCTCATCTAGTGGCGACTTAAAATAATAATGCATTGCAGTGTCATCTAGTGGTGAGTAACATCAAAAGGAACGCAGTTAGAATATATTCTTCGTGCTCAAATGTGTAAGTATAAAAAATTTTATGCCGATCAGTCGAACGGTATAGAAGTTGATGCTTTTCAGCGCCATTTAGCGGCAAGTTACAGCAAAATGGATAGTGAAAAATATTCTCCGTGTTCTAATATTCGCGTGTACCAAATTTCATCGAAATCGGTTGGACGATATTCGCATAGCAAACGGCTAAACGGAATAGAATTCGACGTTCTGCTGCGCCACCTGGTGGCAAGTTAGAGGAAAACGGATAGCATAAAAAGCTTCTCCATGATAAAAGACTTAGGTCAACCAAATTTCATTGTGCAACGGTGCTCAACGGTGCTGGAGTTTTTCAACCTCATACACTCATACCAACATTCATTTTTATCTATAACCAGTGTCATTATATATCCCAGTCTCAAATAAAATCCAGTTTCAAATCTAAGCCTCGCCAAAGTGCCAACATACGCCATTTTGCAAGCGTTTTTTCAGGAAATCATTCGAAGCATTGACTTAGCAGCAATAATATATGGGAAATGGTTCGACCGCGAAAAAGTAAAGCAAGCCTTTATTTGAAAAGTTGAATCCCTTAATACAGCCGAATTTTTTAAAATTATCAACTATAACGTGTTTTATTCATCATTACTCCGATGTACTAAATGAGAAGATTTCAATTTTCTGAAATTTGGCGGAATTCCCCCAACTTAAATCAATGTACTCATTTGGCGAGAATTCTGGAGATAGATCAATTGAAATCCCTTAATAACTGCATCATTTCTTCACGGATCATTAGAATTTAACGCTGTATTCTAATAAAACCTTTGCACTTGTTTTCAAAAATCTATTTCCTTAATCTCTCAATAAATTGCGCCAAGCCGAAATCTGTGCAAACCGCTAGAACTCACTTGCACAAAATCGGCATCTAAGCCATTTTATTTTTTCGCCAAACTAAAATAATTTACCTATTAGCCTCGGAAATCTTCAATTCTTATTGTTTTGCGTGTAAAGCATTACATTCCTGCTCTGATTTCCCATGCACACGATATTATAATTAAAAAAAAATAACCTTACGAATATAAACTAACAAAAAAAAAAATCATTATTATTCTTTTATTTTTACTTTGAGAATTTAAAACATTTTATTCGGCAAAATCGCCACACATGGCAACCACGATCCTTATTTCACACTTTTTTCACTACAGGGGTTACAATTACGGAAAGTTTTTTGCGTGAATAGCATAAAAAATCTCTTATATTCCGGGAAAAGGTGGACTTTCAAAGTTTTAAAGTGGACTACGATTTATTCTATATTATTTTACATATCTGTGCTAAATTTCAGGCCGATAGGTTCATTTTTGTGGATTTGTATACGAACGACATTTTATTCGGCAAAATCGCCACACATGGCAACCACGATCCTTATTTCACACTTTTTTCACTACAGGGTTTACAATTACGGAAAGATTTTTGCGTGAAGAGCATAAAAAATCTCTTAAATTCCGGGAACGGGTGGACTTTCAAAGTTTTAAAGTGGACTACGATTTATTCTATATTATTTTACATATCTGTGCTAAATTTCAGGCCGATAGGTCCATTTTTGTGGATTTGTATACGAACGACATTTTATTCGGCAAAATCGCCACACATGGCAACCACGATCCTTATTTCACACTTTTTTCACTACAGGGGTTACAATTACGGAAAGATTTTTGCGTGAAGAGCATAAAAAAATCTCTTAAATTCCGGGAACGGGTGGACTTTCAAAGTTTTAAAGTGGACTATGAGTTATTCTATATTATTTTACATATCTGTACTAAATTTCAGGCCGATAGGTCCATTTTTGTGGATTTGTATACGAATCAAATCCACAAACAAACAAACAAATAAACAAACAAACAAACAAACAGAATTTCATTTTTATTTATAAGATTTTTCTACTTACATGTACTACATTTTTTTTTAAAAATTCGGTTTATTTAAATAAATTTGTAAGTATCAGGTATTTTTTGAATGTTTTAAAACTAAAAGTAACTGCTCTGTAATAATAGGATGCAATAAATAAGTTACATACATTGTTCTGTTTTTCTTTAAAAAAAATAATAATAATAAGCTGATAAATATATATTTATATATATAATAGGTAAGTATTAAATATATACATCCATTAGTTTTGTACTTTATTGTTTTTAAATATCTATCTGATCTATTCTTCTACACATGTCTCAAAAAAGTAATGAGATGTTTCATTATGTTAGTTATTTTGTATATGTTTTGTAATGTTTTGTATATGCTTGTAATGTTTTGTATATGTTTGTAATGTTTTGTATATGTTTGTAAATGGCGTGAAATACTTTTTTTTAATGTTAGTATAAATTAGTTTTCTGTATTTAGTGGTAAATTATTAGGTGGGCTCAGCCCCTATTCACTATTTATTGAGGGGGCTCGATCCCCACGGGCCCATATAACTCTACGCCTATGGTAAGTTTACACCAAATTTGAAATAGAAAAACTGTGGATTATGCAATATTATTTTAAAATGCAAAATGCACAAATAAAAATCAAGACTAAATTATTAGAAATTGAGCATTTCATAAAGTTATCAAGTTATTAAAATTCATTTGATTTAAATAATTTCTTACAACTAAGAAGCAAAAACTTAAATCTGTTTAATAATACTAATGTGAAGTATTGTTTTTTTTAAATAAAAAATACCTTTAATAAAAAATTCAGAAATTTACATTAAAAAGCCTTAATTTACGTTTCATATGTAAATTAAATTTATAATTTAATATTTTTATGCTTTTATTTTTCATCAGCTAAAGCAAAATTGAAGATCTGGTAATAAAATTTACATTTCAATATGTGTCATCTTCAGTCACTTTTATTTGATTATTATAAAATAAACTAATTTTCATTAACTAAAATTATGTTACATTAAAATGAGCGTTGTAAAATATTCATTAAAGATAATAGATTATCACTATAATAAACTAACTACATTTTAACCGAACAGATGGCGCCAGCACCGTCCTTAAAGCTCTGTGCGGTTTCCGGTCTCTCGATCTCGCTGAGCATGAGCAGACGCGGTATTCGCCCGGGCGGTTGGGATCGGCGAAAATGCGCCGTGATCGCAGTGTAATGAATGGCGTAAGATCGCGTTGATGCTATTAAATTCTAAACATTGGGCTGCATTAAAATTCGTAAAAAATCATCTAATTTCCATAATTTTTTCGTTTTTGTTTTAAAAGAGAGAGAAAAGAATGTTTCACAATTTGTCAAAATATCAAAAAGTTAGGGCGGATAGAATTCAAGATGCGACAGTTTTAAAATTATTTTACGAAAAATTTGTCGAAACACATGGTTAGTAAAAAATTCCTAAAAATCGGTAAGTCATGTTACGTATTCAGAACAGACTGTTTTTAAATGAAAATTTTCTCCTCTATCCGATGATACAAATGCCGTTTTGCTGCGAGCGTAATTTCAGCCGTTATTACGAATTGGGTGAGAAAAAATGCCAAAAATCGCATAAAACATAAAATTAAAAAAATTCTAGGTCGAATTTTGAAAAAATCGCTTCGAGGTGCACAACTACATATTTACATCTTCCCGAGTACCAATTTTGGTGTTTCTAGGTATAGCGGTTTGTCCGTAACGCTGCCGACAGACAGCACACACACAGACTTCTTTTATAATAAGTAGATAAGATAAATATAAATTATAACTTTATTACTAAATTTGTATTAATTATTTATGTATCAGGATAACTTTAATGATTAATGAACACAAGACTTGTAGTCTGAATTGCTCTCCAACAGAAGTTCTACGTGTAAATATCAAGAAAAATCAAATGGTCATAGCTACCTCAATATTTTCCAATTTTGTGGGGGTACTTATGATCATCTCCTTAAATTTTAAGCAAATAGTCCTACGGTATATAAATAGTTAGTAGATGTTCTCAATAAGTGCCCCCCTAATTAAACAAAACAATATTTTTCTTATAATTAAAAGATATAAATATTCATAAAGTCGAAATTTGCAAAAAGATGTTTTAATTAGCCCACCTGACCCTAATGAAATTTAAACATCTACCAGGCCCGTATTTAGGAAGCTGCATTTGGGAACATTGTCCCCCTGGAAATATTTTGTTCCTTCCCTAAACTTGCAGAATAGTGTCTTTACTTAGAAATTGCTTCCGACTGTTGATATGATTTTCGGCCCCACAGAATTAACATGAACGTTGGCAAGAAGTACTCTGTACAGCCCTGCAAATAAACTAAGGAGATAAGATCTGAGGCCTCATCACTTTCCAAAATTTGCGCCTTATTTGTGTAAATGAAAAATACACGAAGCAACTGGTATAAATCTAATCGACTGTTGGACGAAAACATAGATATGTCTTGTTTTTAGCTATTAGAAAGTGATCATGCAAACAGTTTGAAAATAATTTCCATACGTTCGATATTTTACGCTAAAGAAGTGTTTCCGTTTTCATAGTTTAACCATGAATGATCTATTGTATAGATACCACATTTTATAACTCTAAAAAGTAATAGCATCTCAGAATCGAGTTTCTCAATGGCCATTGTTTGTTGGCCACAATTACATGTATTAACGGAGTGTAAATGTTGCGCTCTGCACGTGGCATCCCATTTTAGCCCCCTTACTTTTAGCATTTTCTTTCTCTCTTTTTTTTTAATTCCTTCCTTTTCCTCCCTCCCTTTTTGTTTTTCCTTGGTCCTGTGCCCTCTTTCCTGTTGTTTTGTTTTGTCGTTGTTGTTGAAACATGTATTCGGATTTGTGTGCTTGTTCACGAGAAACCGCTTACAAATCCACGTCAAAGAAAGGACAAACACAAGGGGGTCAAATGCCTTGAGGGAGGACTTTTCTAGGTGTCTAGCACGCATTCACGTTACATCTGGAGAAAACCGCCCAAAAATCCAGACCGCTCGACCGACGGCCCCGCGAGAGGGCAGAACCCTGTTCCTCCACTGGAGCCATCTCCCAATATCAGTGGCTTTAACCACTGCTACACATTGTTTTGTTTTGTTTTGTTTAATGTCTATGTCAGGGCCGTGGTAGCCCAGTGGTTAAGGCGTTGGACTCGTAACCGAAAAGCTGTGGGTTTGATACCGGCGTGCCACTAAAGACCACCGTGTACATGCAGTGTACGTGCACGTTAAATCCGTGGTTCCGAAAGTCCTCTCGGCGGTCGCTAGCAGTTTCCGAGGGGTGCCAATATTCAGAAGTCCCCACCTTCTGATGAGACTCAAAATTGTGGCGGGAAATTCCGGGTTGCTCTAAGCGACACATTCAGTGACGTGAGCTGTCCTCTCCTGGCAAATAAATGTTTATGTCAATTTTTTTATGTGTAATGAAGCGATGGAACAAATTAAATAAAAGGCGAAAAAACATAGATCTCCAAAACTATCTCCCTTAACAGGAGTAACAAGTCAAGTCAAATCAAAATTTAACTGAATAACGATGAGAATTATTTGAAGATGTTCAGAAACTAAACAGAAAATTATCAATATTTTTATCATAAAATTGAAACGGTTTTCTTCCGATTTGTGTAGAATGCTCGGTTGCTCCATTTACACGATAGCTAGATAAAAGGTTTTCATTATTATTAAAATTGATTTACTTGTATCTGTGCCTTTTATTACTTAAAAACCATTGTCTCATGCGATAAGAAATTATCTTTCATAATTCATTGCTTTATCTTCTTCGGCCGACTGCCAAAGTACTGGTAAATTATTTAGTCTTGTTCCATCAAAGCAGATGGTAGGTAATTTATACAAATTGTCAAAATGACTTCCCAAGTCTTGGTAGAAGGTATTTCAGATGTCAAAGACCCCAGAGGAAGTGAGGACAGAAAATTCTGGAAGGTAGCGTGATAATAAATTTATCTTAGATTAAGATGTTGATAAAAAAAAGCTATGCTTTAAACAAGAAACTTAGTGTTTTAACATCTTTTGAGCCAAAAGTAGTTAATTAAAACAACAAGTCAGTGAATGTTGTGCATTTCCGAATAAAATTTTTAGTGTTTCTAATAAATTGTGCAGTGTAAAAGCCGTTCACGTGCTCTAATACTATTTTTAGCAATTTAATGATTTCGGTTCGTACTGTACCATGTACCTTAATGAAAATGGTGTATATATAATTATTAGTTGTTTTACAGGAACATTCAAAAGAATTCCAATCATTGCGCTTTATGAATAGTCATTGCTAAAAGTTCGTTTTAGAAATTTAAATCTATTCCATTCAGAACAAAATCAATATATGTTATCGAGGTTTATACGATAATGTTTTCTATCGAAAAGGATAGCATTTACAGTATTTTTACTGGAGCACACAAAAAAATTCTAATGCATTACCATTACAGCCTATGACAGTTTAGAGACATTAATTCAAATCAAAATATGCCCTGATTATAGGGTTGGCGGTATTATTATTAATGTGTTTTAGGGAATACAGTCAACTCCCGGATATACTGAACCTGGATACAGTGAACCTTCGGCTATAGTGAACGTAAACCATTAGTCCCGATTCACATACAGTAACTCTGTTCACTATGGGGACACTTCGGTTTTAGCGAACATCGGATATAGTGGGCGAAATTTGATGGTCCCAAAAAGAGGTTAACTATAACCGAAGTTGACTGTATTTTTCTGCAGCTAAAATGTTCTTATGCGACTACTCCTCTGAATTTTTAAAATGTCAGTTTATGCAAGGATAAACAAGACTAACTGCACAAATACAATCTTTTTATTCTTAGCAAAAAGAAGTTCTATGTAAAACACTCTGCATTTTCTAACTAAAAAATTAGAAATTAAAAGATATTCGTCTCTTATTATTATTATTATTATTATTATTTGTGAACCCTAAAGTTTTGTGGCTCCTGTTTGAAAAATTTGAGGATTCTGGAATCCTAAATCTCTCGTGTCTAAACTTCATTTGCAGCATAGCTGCGTAAAAAATCACGGTATTTCGTACCATTTGAAAACATTTCAACGTATAAAAACGTGGTAGATACATATTTGTTTTTTCTTAACAGGCATGGCATCGGCAGCGAGTCTGTTTTTCTGTGGTTTATCCCTCTGGCAGTAGAGAACCCTATTTGCAGCTCAACTTATCTAACCTCTCCTCAGAAGTTTCAGAAAGGGAAGTGCGACTCTCAAGAGACGGCTTACGTCTGTTTCGGTGCAGATCGAAGACCAGACCATACAGAACATGGGCCATCTCGTCTGGTAACAAGGTAGTGCTGTATTTTGCGGCTGAAAGTGAGATTCAAGCGCAAAATTGGATGCAAGCAGTAAGGGAAGGTCTCTGGCCACCGTGCTTTTCTTTTCAGGTGCTCACAGGTATGTTAGAATCATTGCATGGAACTAGTCTTGACTGGGGTTACCTTCAGCGAACAGGAAAGTCTCAGGGGTGGCGGGGATAAATTTGGCGAGGCATTTTATCAGAATGCCTAGAATTTTTCCAAGGATATGGGTCATTCTTTTCTCTCCTTATGTTTAATCTTAAACTCAGGTTAAGTCGTTTCGCTTCCATTACTGAAACGAAGCAGAAGTGAAAGTTCGTCTCTTTTGTGAGCAGTTGTTGCTTCTCAGGTTGGGTCTTTAAATTTTAAATTCTCTATTGAAGATCGGCGTTGCGCTTTCACAATGATAAGTCTCGGCAACGTTAATCGCAGAATGCCCCTACGGATAGAGACAGACTAACGTTAACTGAGACCCGGGAGGTCTTCGAGTTTTGGGGCCCCCTTTTTAAGATTGTATTTTTCACCGTAAATCTATCTAGTTGTATTAATTTTGAGGCTTCAGAGATTGAAAGGCCCAGGCATTCGCCTCACTATTTTTACAAGGATCCCTATATTTACAGAGGTGCCTTACGAATATTTTTTATTTGTCACTAAGATACTAAAGTAGCAGGATTTGTCAATAAGCGACGTTTCGCAAAAAAAGAGTGCACTGCATCCAAACATTCGGGATCCGTGGCACGAACACAACAAATCAGAGATACACGAGCACGATTGCTGATTCGGGAGAAGAGGGCCTATAATGTGGAATTCTATTATAAAAGGCTAGCAAAGCTTGTGTCCAGTTCAAAACCTTATTCACAGAGCTTAAATTAGATATGGGGCAGACGTGGCAAATTTGACACATTCTGCAAATTTTTCGATTTTCAATAATTTTATCTGAAAGTTTCGTTACTAATACAGGTTTATTTATTTTTTTTTCAATGTATTTAGTACAGTTGTAAAGAAACATTCTAAAGATTTTGAGATTCTTGATATAATTAATTTATTTGTGTTTATGCACCAAAATCAGACGATTAAAAAAAAATACTGGTAATTCAATTTGTTACGCTTTCTGGTGGCATTAGATAAAGGGAGTCCATATTGCAAAAAGTTTATTCATCAAATTATGGTCACTGACCGTAAAACTAATCTGTTACTCCAATACATTTTTGCCAAAATATATATGGTACAAATCAGGAGTTTCCAACTTACAATTGCTCGATGGCCCACAACCGAATGCTCCTGTCTAGTGACGGTCTACGTCACTAGACCTTACTTAAAACATTTCAGGTATTGGGGAAGTTTACGACCCCAATTAAAATTGGCCAACTTTCGCCAAGTTATAAAAACATTAACAAGTACAGAATTACGATTCAAATGAGGAGTGGGTATTTTAAAAGGTACCACCTTTGAATAGACAGCCGAATTAACAACGAAGATCCCTCCACCCATAATCACTGGCTGATTATCACTATATAATATGGGACTTTAAAATTTAAACGAAACCCTTAAAATTACAAAGGTAGAGGGACTTACGTAAAAGCACACAAAATGCTTAATGAGAATTATGGTCTGTCTGCTACGATTCCTTAAGAAGGGATGTCCACCTCAAACTGTTGTTGAGAGTCAGGAGATGGAGTAAAGAAGAATGTGAGTGGCAGCTCATATCCTTGGGCTAATTCAACAGACGAGTTGGCGGACATGAAACGCCAGAGGGAGTGTGAAATAAAGCACAAATGAATGAACAAAATTTCATGGAAATCCAGGAAAATCAAATCTATACGCGAATGAAAAGCATTTGAAATTGGCATGGATTTTCACGAAAATTTGTTTCTCCCTTTAAATAAGAGTATCTAATTTGTTGCTGCAAATTCTTTCGCAGAAAGCTTCGTGGGCCTCAAAAAAGGGGAGCGTGAGCCACATGCAACCAGTTGGGAATCAGTCGCATAAACAGACAATTAATGAAATGTAAGTTATTTTTTTCATCTACAAGGAATCCAGCACAAAAACACAACGATAAAAATGATTTATAATTGTAATTATTTTGGTTGGTCTAACAGTATATTATATTTAATGCCTTCTTGTGTGTTTCTTAATGTAAAATTGTCTGATTTTTTAAATTGATAAATTATATATGGTTAAAATGTGAGCCTTTTCATCATATTTTCTTTTAATAAAAAATACTCAACTTTTTCATCATCTACATATGGGTTCATTTTTTAGCATTACTGTACTATAAAATAAAAATTTTAAATCTTCACTGCTGGCTTTAAAATAAGAAGGCGGTGAAGAAATTGTACAGCAGAGGTTTCTCATACACAAATCGCATTTGAACGTTGCTGCTTGGGGAAAAGTTGTAATCATAGGCGTCAAAACCAGCGAAGATGCGTGTGTCCCTCCTCAATATTTTGTTTTATTAATAAGCTTAAGGAAAATAGAGCATATTTTGTTCTCTCCCCCAATAATCAGCTAATCAATTTTGTTCAAACTTCCCAATCTCCTATTGAGCGCAAATATCGTAAATTAGCGTATTTTCTCAAAAATGCAATATTATGTCCCCCCACCCATAAAAAAAAAGATTTTACCAATTTTAAAGTTTGTTTCAGACTTATAAATTAATTTCACACCCTTCCGCCTTAGGTAAGAATGGAAATTGCTGATCTGGGATTCCGATGCCTAGTCACATTACCAAATTTTAAATCAATGTTTTTATTTTATTATTTTTTAATATAACTTATTTATTTTAGCTTGCAGTTACGAGGTGTCTCTCATAGACGACAACAATACTTTCCTGTCGGGTCTTTTGGGTGTTTACGGACGATTTGTTTTGACGTCTGAGGACATTATCTCTCTCATGCATCCTTACTGGGGAGCGACTTCTCTGGAGATATCGCTGGACAACATTATTGATGTACGTTTTGTAAGAGAAGCAGAAATATCTCCAGCAGGAGTTTTCAACATCCTGTTAAAAAGGTAAAAGCATTTATTGTTAAAAATTGCACAACAGTCATATAAGACGGATTTTTATAACACGGCGGAAAAATTGGATCTTTTTCCTATAAAACGTTAAAAAAGACTCTTATATCACGGTAAAAGAAAGAGGCAAATGCTTCTGTTTTACCTGTTAACACTGTTAAAGCTGATTATGAGTTTGTGACTCGTACAACACGGATTCATAGAACACAGAACATATGTACCGTGTTATGTGCAGGGGGGGGGGGTCTACTGTATAAGAAAAAGTCCTACATTTTTCCGACCTCAATTTGGCAAACACATATCTTATATAAATAAAATAAGATTCATCCGTACAGTGTTTGGAAGTCTTCAAGTGTTTATTCTATACAATTTCAAGCATTCTTAGAAGATTAAAGCGTTTTTTAACTCTCCGTGACGCGTGACGCGTAACGCTGTTTTGTTCACTTATCAACATTGGCGTAACTGGGTAGCCTTTTTATATATTTTTAAGGTGGGCTTTAGTCCAGCCTAGGGCTCCGTTTCCTAGTCTTGGAATGGAATATCCAATTTTTCTGGAGTGGGCTAAAATCTTTAAACTGGATAAGGACTAGGGCGGGCTTAGCTTACCCTAGTCCTTATCCCGTTACGGACAATGGGTATCACGCAAAACAGCTAAACCGAACACAATGGAATATGTTATGACGTTAGATGGTTTCTTATCTTAAATGATAGACGTAGAATGATTTCAAAAATTAAATATATTTCGGATTAGTCTCCAATTTTTGTTAAAATACCTGGTCATTTTATGTCGCTCATCACCTCCGGAAACAATTTAGCAATTGGAAAGCTCTCCCCCAGAGTTCGGCAGTATCGCAAATACATGTATTTGAAACACATTTTCAAAATACATTTGTATCTTGTATTTTGTATTTTCACTTATTAAAATAAAGCATTTTGATAATGTATTTTGTATTTTTCCAGTACAAAAAATACATTTTGTATTCTGATATTGAATTAATCGTAACACCACAGATTGCTAAATGAAAATCATAAAATTGCTGATATTTACTTTTATCGCTCTCTTGATATGTAATTACCAGAATTACACGTGGTATTGTAGCTGAAGAAGTGTTAGGATCTCTTGTGATCTTTAAATTTAACTAAATAGGAAAGCGTAAGAAAACCCTTTCATAAAAATCCTGTTTAAAACACAAGCATTATGTTTGATCTAAGAATATTTCTAGATTTACACTGTAAATAAAGCCAAAAGGACTACTAAAAATATGTTTGAATAGTATTTATTGGACTCTTTAAGGTGAAGTCCTAGTCAGGCATAGCCCCCTATACTCGTTATGTTACAATCATCTGGACCAGCTCATTTAGAAACTGCTTTGCATAAAACCTTGAAAATTGGTGAATAGGTATGAAAATGATCATTTAATAAAATGACATGAATTAAAAATGCTAAGATAGCTTCTAATATATTTTATTTTTCATTTGAAATCCTTCCGTCAATGCCTGTGCAGTGGTGCCATCTGGAGAATGAGACATTTACGTAAATATTTCAACGGAAAAATAAAATGAATCGGGCGCTATCCTCATGTTTTCAATTTATGTCATTTTATTAAATAATTATTTTTGTACTTATTCACTAAATTTCAAGACTTTATACAAAATAGTTTGTAAATGAACTGGTCCAGATGATTGTAACATAGAGGATATAGAGGCTGTTCCTTACTAGGACTTCACCTTAAGGTAATTTATAAACAAATTGAAATGTGTTGATAAGTTCTAGAAAAATAAGACTGTTAGTATTTTTTCAGTAGTATTATTGTGGTTGTATTATTGGATTATTGGTTGCAATAGTATTATTAAGTTATTGGGGCTAAGAGACAAAGCTACACAACGGTTATCTGCCTGAGGGGGAAGATGCCTTGGGTGAAAGACTTTTTAAGAGGTTTTAAGGAGCATTAGTGTTACATATGGAGTAAAACACCGCAAACTCCCGGCCATTAGAGCGACGGCCTCCCGTAATAGTATGGGATGAATCAAACTTCCATTCTAGATGATTTTGAAATCTTTTATGCAATTCTTAATGGTAAATGTTTCCAAATTTTGTTTGTAGATGGAAATGAAAAAGTTAAAGAGCAATGTCATTTACGGGAGCTGAAAACTTAGATAATATGCAAAACATTTAAATCTACGTTAAATTTTAAAACTCACTGAAAGACAAAACTTGAATTTTTAAATAGGTTGTAATTTAACTGAGTATTTATGTTCAAACGTTCAACTGAAATCAATAAATAATAAATATTATATGTAAGAGGTTCATTTTACGCACTCCGACTTTTGGAAATTAAAAGTTTTTTTAAACGATTTTAAAACAAACTAGTATTCATTGTTCCTATGTTGAAATTATATAGTTTTCATTGCGTTTTGAGTATTAATGCAATTTCTCAGAAATGGTCTGTTTCGGATCTTTGCTAGGTAAAATTTTGAAAGGAACCGTTTTAAAAAAAAACAAATAGTACCTTTTCCTTAACACAACTATTAAGATTGCTCTTGTTGAAATAAACTGGGATCTTTTTGGTGGAAAATTTAGCTTCTTTTCAACTGAAATAGTGAAATCCTTTAAAAATTTTACATGAACAGCGAAATCTGAGGAGTTGACCACCAGTCTAAGTTGACCTAATCGACCAAGAACAGAATGGCTTAGTTACTTTAACTTTGAATGAACACTTTACATGTTGACCACCTGTCTAACTTGTATGTTGATCAGGTAATTAGGTGGAATTTGTCTCAAACCATAGCTCAAAACCTTTGTAAGTTGACCACTTCCAGAATTTGTTCTGTCTTTCTTCTAACAACTTGTATATATTTTTTCTATTTATTGCTTCCCATCCGCACATTACATAGTACAGTATGTACTCTAATACTGTTCTGTCTTCTGTCAATCGATACCGTCCATGACAGAGAAAGAATCCCATTTAGATGACACTTTCAACATGCTGTCAATCCAGCTGCGACCTTCTAGTTGAAGAGGCTTGGCTGCAGACATTTTCTGGGGCCCTTTAAATCGTAAATGATAAAAATTCTAGAATAAATAAACGCACGGTTGTAAAGAGGTCATTAAAAAATGAACTAAAATCCCACTAATACCATTTTAATGGTCGTGGCAACCGCAGGTTTGAGTATATCTTCCTTGTTTATTTGCCTTCATTAATACAGTAATATGTACTTATAATTAATATTCAACCCTAATAAGCAATATTATTCTTATTTTGTATCATTCTGATTTCATATTTTATATAATTTTGTAGTATACTACATATACTATGTAATATGTAAGTAAGTAGCTGATAAAATACGAAAATCAACAAGTAATTATTATACCCTTGATATGTTGACCACGAAAACGTGGAACCACTGGGTGATCAACTTAGCAGGTTTCTCTGTATTTTGTAGTATGCATTTTGAAAATACATGCATTTTGTAATTTGCATTTTTTTTAATTCAAGAAGTATTTTGTATTTTAGTGTATTTGAATCAATGTATTTTGTATCGAAAATACATTTTCGATGTATTTTGCCCAACTCTGCTCTCTCCTGTAGCAGCGAGGAGAGAATATCCAAGTCCCTATTGATAATCACACTGACTCCAAAGCTAGTATAAGGTGCGTGACATTGATTTCGGTCAGGGGAAACATACACTTTATTGAAGCTCATTTCTGTCCGCGAAATCACATTTTTTAAAAATTGAATAATATGCATGATTTAAAATTTTTTGTTAACGACAAATATCGACCATGAAGTTTAATTATTCCCGTTCATTACTTTTCTCAGATCTTAACACATTTATGCATATTAAATTAGCCAATAAAAGAGTTCCTTATCCGCAGTTTATATCCAAAATGATAATATTCTTTAGATGTTTTGAGCAGTGTGCATTTTTTATCATGCTTTTTGAATTTTAAAATATCAGGTGTCAACTTCATATATTTTTGTTCCTATTTTATACAGCCATGAACTGCTTGTATTTTATAACATGTTTACACACATACAATGGAATATTATATGCAAGTGCATTTCTTTTGCAGGGTAAACGGCTCAAAAATAAAATCATTACAGTTCTTTTGCAATACAACAAAGGATGCTATCCAGTGGATCCTAAGCAAGCTGTATTCAAGAAGGAAAAGCTTGTGCGTTACAGAAAATATCAAAATAAATAAAACAATATGTACAATACCTCGTTTGAATGGTTCTGAAAATTCCCAAGACAATTCATTGGTGAATGATGAAAATGTTAAAATTAGTGTCTTAAACGAGGACCAATCAGTCACTACTCAAGAAATGGATAAGAAAAATATTACTGATCTTGAAAATGAGTACGAAAATTTGCAATATTTTAACAAAACAAGCCTAAGTAAAAATAAATCTGTATGGATTAGAAATCATTGGAAAACTGAATTAAGAACTGTAAAGAAAAAATCTGAAGAAAATGGACATGAAAAAGTCTCAGTAATACAAAAAGTAAACGGTTTTACAGAAGATACTGAAGCAGAAAATGAGACTTTATCAGTAAACGCCAATCCTAGTGATAATATTTATGCAAATATCACTAATGGAACAAATTGCAATGAACAAGTTCATGAAAAGTTTTCAAATGAAGAATCATCTCTGCCTAGAACAGATGGTCCAACATTACCATTTCATTTTACTAGAACAGACTCTACAATATATGCGGCAATAAACAAACCAAATGTTCTAAAAAAACTGCAGCAAACTTCAAATGAACACCTTTTATTACAGTCTGAAAATATCACTAGGGAAAACTTTACCCAAATTAATAATTCAGATGATGCCAGTTCAAGAAATACCAAAATTGAAAACAAAAATTGTATAGTAAGATCAAATTCATCTCATGTTGTTCATACTGATGCCAATTTTGGTAATAGCGAAATTGATGAATCAGAATTTGAATCGTTGCTTGATATAAAAAAGGGTACAAATGGCCAATTAAATGAGGAGGAAAGTATTTCAAACAACCTATCAAGCCATACAAAAACTTCCCAGTTTTCACTGAATATTTCAATGAACTACAATGCCAGCACTTACGTGAATAATTCTCATCTTTTACCGAATCTTCCAAGTGATTTCTTAGACACCAGTTTCAATTCTCGTTATCTTAGGAACAGAAACACAGACAGTGGAAGTTCCTCTTCTGAGGAAGTAACTGAAAACTTGCCATGGTTAAAGAACGAATTTGAAAATTTCAGTGACAACAGTCATGTTTATGAAGATCTATTACAGCGTAAAGGTACAGTTTATGAAGAAATCGACGATAGCGATGACGAATCCCAAGCACAATCAGTGATTGTCCCAGAATTACCTCAGCGGCCACAAAACTTGGAAATTCCTGATAGCCTTCGTCTGCAAAAATTATCCAATAGTATACTGCACACTTTAGAAGTAATGGAAGATCCTCATTTATCAACAAAAGAACACTACCGTCCTCATTTTATTAAAAAAATCAAGGATGTCAATAGAGTAATGCACTTTAGTACAAACAGGGAAAATGCCAAAGAGCCGTTTACAATTGAACTAAAATTTCCAACAGAGAGTAAAAATCACAGTTTTTAGCACCACGAAAAACACTTGTAAAAACCAAAAGTGGACAATAATGAAATATATAATCTAATAAAAATTTAAACGCAGTACTCTAAAGCTAGAAAAAAAAAGCTTGTAAACTATAAAATATATATATTTTTTTCTATTAAGATCAATTTTGCTAATATTATTTGCAAACCATTCTCATCTAAATCAGTTACTAAGCTCAAAAATTAAATAACCTTATTAATAGCAATCTTTTGCTTTTTTTAACTTTTAGAAGAATGCTGAAAACGTTTTATTAAAAAAATGTATTTTAAGCTACATTCATCTTTTCCACACAATATATTCGCAGCTCCCTGCTATGTTTTTCTATCGCTTCATATGAAACTTCAATTTTGGAGAGAGTGTACCATCGCCCCAGTTAGTGCACCTGCTCGATGGAATGTGCGAACTGCGACTGAGTGTCTGGTAGAACTCTGGAAATTAGACTCCGGACTCTTAGCTGAAAAGAGCGATTTTAGGCTTCTTGCTTTCAAAAGGACCGACGAGGCGTGGGAAAGGCACCTGCCTTAGTGACGTCAAAGCGAATATGACCAGAAGGAGCCGCCATGACGTATGGGCAGCCTAGGCCAATAAGCTGGTCAGGAGGCAGGTTGACCCCCAGGTGATGTAAGAAGCCCGAGCAAGGGGCCAGATTTCTTTGAACGGAGAGAAGAGAGGCAAATGTCCCTAGACCGCGCTCCGAGGCGTACGATTTTCTTTGCTGCGAGAAAAAAGTTCAGTGGTCAATGAACTTCCAGCCGGTCTGAGATGAGACCGCACATCCGGTACTCGACTGTATTTGTACCAGTAATTGTTGTTATGTTTAAAATTAAATTTTGTTAAGTTTTGGCAAGTGATTTTATTACACGCTACCACACAGACGATAGTGTTTGCTAACAGAATTAAATCTAGCTGTGATGAGATTATTAGAGCCGCTCCTATTAATCTGAGACGACGTCACAAGGGAGTGTCATATAACCAGAATGAGTATTTTGTTCGCATCTTTGTGAAAAATACATGGCACTGAACTAACTTAGATAAAATTAAGTGAATAAATGTATTGGTATGATGCAATAAAATTGTTTTCCTACATTTCATAAAAGGTAAATATATTTAAAAACTAGTCATCGGAAAAGTTTGCCCTCACTAGTCTTAATCTAATAACTACACAAAGTAAAAATCAAATATGCAGAGAAATAATTATTTTAATGATATATTAGGGCAACCAGAAGATAATGCTTATTAATTTATTTTTTCAGCCAGCGAGCCTGTAGGTATTTGTATAATTAAAGGTAATTATATTGCAGAAAAATGTTAATTAAAAATTTTTGTAATTGTCAGTTCCTTTTTAAGAATTTTTTGTTACTATTTTTTTAAATTTAAATTTTATAGTTATGCATTTTTAGCTATAAACAAAAGTAATAAAAATCAGCTAGTTAATAATCATGAACTAGACGATTGCCTCTATAATTGATTTTTATTGTTAGTCAGCGTTAATTCACTGAGCTTCACTGCCAAGAAGGAAAAAAAATATAACTATTGTAAGTGTAACTGAACACATGTAATAACCTATTATTTTAACACCATCAACGAAACCTCTCCCCTGTAAAATAAATTATGCACACAGGTAATTTTTTTTTCAATGTCATAGAAACTTTATTTTGAAATTTAGCATACAAATTGATTAGAAAATTGTAATGACTATTTTTTTCAAAAACTTTCAATTTTAAATTATTATGATTTTTTAATTAGCAAAAAAAAGTTGTTTAAGTGATATGGTCATGTTATATACTTTATGAAAGCATGGGCGCCGACAGAATATTTCCCAGGGGGGAGGGGCAAATCCTACTTCAACGTATGGTTACCATGTTGCAAAGAACAAAAAAGCAAGGAAAAACACTGCATACAAAAATCCAGGGGGGGCTTGCCCCCCTTGCCCTATACTGCCGGCGCCCATGATGAAAGGCCTCAAAACATTGACAAAATGACATAAATCTCAACTTTCCAAGTCAAATATGTCCTGAGTTGCAGACTCAGATTATTATACCATGCAAAATGTCCGACTTTTTCAAAATTTCAAACTTACAACTCGGGAATAAATTGTTTTAAAAATCCGAAAAAATTTACATTTTTCATCTAATGTGGTAGTACAACAAATAAACCGAAAATCATCAATACCTAAAAATTTGATGTCCAGACCGTTGATGAATTTTAATCGATTATTAAAACATTATCGTAATTTTTTAATTTTTATACATTACTATTGTTAGTGGTGTAGCCAGAAATTTTTGATGGGGGAGGGGGAGGGGGAGGTGAGTTTACGACTACTGCAACTTACATATATGTATACATGTGTGTGATAAGGGAGTGAAGAATGCAAAAAATTCTTTATGGTGGGTTATGACACCCCTATAACCCCCTTGGCTGCGCTACTGATTATTGTTATTGTTGGTGGTGTAGCCAGAAATTTTTGATGGGGGAGGGGGATGGGTTTACGACTACTGCAACTCACATATATGTATACGTGTGTGTGATAAGGGAGTGA
Organism: Cheiracanthium punctorium; assembly: GCA_038373885.1. NCBI lineage: Eukaryota > Metazoa > Arthropoda > Arachnida > Araneae > Cheiracanthiidae > Cheiracanthium > Cheiracanthium punctorium. The sequence goes on from JAWZYV010012939.1 coordinate 59,458, forward strand.
AGAAAGCAAAAAATTCCTCATGGGGGGTTATGACACCCCTATAACCCCCTTGGCTGCGCTACTGATTATTGTTATTGTTAGTAGTAGAAAGTAGTAATAGTTATTTGGAACAGAACTCGGGAAAGAATGAATTCTATCAGCACATTTCTGTAGTCAGTGGAAAGCAAATTAGTGAAAGGCTCTGACCTGTAAGGTCACTTGCAAATTTTATTTAAAAATGAGGAGGTGAATTTGAGAAAGTCGGAGACGCATCCGAGCTGTCAGGGTTATCAGTAGATAACGACAGTGAGCAGGGTTCCAGACTCCAAGAAAAAGAATGAGTTTTTCCATAGAAGCAAGGACACAAAATAGTTTAGAGCATTTTAATTTATTGTTTGACAAGAAATTATCAAAAGAGGGAAAGAAAAATTCGATAGAAAATTTGAATATTTACAAAAATGACATAGACATTTAAAATTTTGACGATGAACTGAGTAATTTTTTGCTATTTTTGGACATAAACAATGAACTTGACAGAAATTTATCTGAAACTTACAAGTCTGCACAAGAAATGTTAACAACTTTTCCTAATGTAGAAATAACTTTAAAAATATTTTTACCCATATCAATCTCTTCAGGCGAAAAATCTTTTTAGGTTTTAAACACCTGAAGAACTATTTAAGAACTACGACAGGGAAGAACGATCACACATTTTGGCTTTATTGCACATAAAGCAAGAGAGTTCGGCAGAGATAGGTATCACAAAAATTAATGATGAATCCGCAAAAGATAAAGCAAGTTCGTATAAAGTACTTTAAGGGGACAGTATACTCCAAATTTGGTTTTAAAAGAAAAACAACAAAAAGCAATTTTCTTTTTTAAATATTAAGTGAATCAATTACGAAAATTCTGACCCCTCATTTTTAATCACGCGCCAATAATATAACGAGATATTGCAACTTTTGCTGCTAAGGCTTTTTACTTCCTTGTACGGAGTATAAGGAAGTAATGTGGTCCCGAAAAATTTCGGTGGGCCAAATTTCGATGAGAAAACCGATTTTGACTACCTCTAAATTTACTTTTAAGAATTTTTTCGATGCATCTCATCGTAAGCTAGCATACACGATCATATAAACGCGTCTGCAACTCATTTTGACCAGCGGCGAGTCTATTTTGGCCAGTTTTTCCATCCCGTCTGTACGTATGTATGTCACTCGCATATCTCAAAAACTATTGGTCGTAGAATGTTGAAATTTTATATTTGGGATTGTTCTATGATCTAGTTGTGCACCTCCCCTTTTGGTCTCAATCGAATGGATAGTTTATGCACAAGACCGCCCAAAAGATTCGAATACATTACGCTCTATTGCCCGAGATTCATTAAACTCGCATATCTCAAAAACTATTAGGCGTAGAATGTTGAAACTTTATATTTAGGATTTTTGTAAAATCTAGTTGTGCACCTCCCCTTTCGCTCCACTCGACTGGATAGTTTATCTACAGAACCGCCCAAAAGATTCGAAATACATTACGCTCTATGGGCCGAAATTCATTAAAGCGTATTTTAGGGGTATTTCAAACGACTCATGTGATATATGCTGTTAAGAGTTACAAAATGAATTTCTCCATTAAAAAAAAGTGTCTTTATCATTTATAGTTCTGCTACAGGAACACTCAAAAGATTTCCCATATATTATGGTCAATGGCTATTTGAGGGGCATTCATCCATTTCAAGCACAATACCGTCCTACCATATAAGTTAGGTAATGGTCCGACCACGGTCACGTGCCTCCCTCAAGAACTACACCAAAAGTCGCCAAGCTTGGCGGCTTTTGGTGTATATCTGTATGTATTTAACTCTCAAATCTCAAAAACTATTAGTCGTAGAATGTTGAAATTTCATATATAAGATTGTTGTAACATCTAGTTGTGCATCTCGATTTTTGGTTCCAATCTACTGGAGAGTTTATTTACAGGACCACCGGACAGAATTTCAATACTTTAATGTCTATGGACATCTTCAATATAATACAACTGTAGACAGTCATTATTTGGTCCATGCCCAAAATCTCGCCGTCTGTCGTCGACCTTGGCGAGTTTTACCGAAATATCGCCAAATTTGACGATAGTCAGTCATTTGGTCCATGGCCAAAATATCGCCAAATTTGGCGATAATCTGTAATTGTTCGTCCATGCTTAAAATCTCGCCATATGTCGTCGACCTTGGCGAGTTTCGCCGAAATATCACCAAAAATTATTTCGTATTTTCTATAACTCTAAAACTTTAATCCGTAGAATTTTGAACTTTTTTATTTAGAACTATTGTAATATCTAACTGTTTTCAATATCTTTTTTGACTGCAATCGACTGGGAATTTATTTACAGGGTGAGCCAAATAACTTTAAATACATTGAGGTGTAAATGCATTCAATTCATTGAAAGGTCTGTGGTCAATGACTACTTTGGCTATCCCCAAAATCTTGCAAACTATCTGAAGCTTGTCGGCTTTTGGTGAAATATCGCCAAATAAAGTGTCAGAAGGAAATCTTTCAAACTGAACTCAGCTTGGCGATATCGAAATATTTGGCTAGAAATCGCTAGACCTTACGGTTACTTCCACAGATCGGCACGCCAAGAGATCGCCAACAATTTCACCCCCTTTTCAAGAATGATCAGTGCGTGACCCTGCAGATCTAGACTCACGGAAAATATCACGAGGATGGCCCCCGTTCTAAAGTGGGGATGGCAAAAGCGGGAAGATAGCAACCCATAAATTACTCCAGCCAGTGTCATTCGGAGATGTCTAGCAAGGGTATAATAAGAGTTCCTTTATCAGCAGCAATAATTAAAACTTGTCTTTAGAAAAATATTTTAAAACGCTAGAAGCATCGCACTTACTATCGCTTATTTTGAAAAAAAAAAAAAAAAAAAAAAAATTTATTTTTTTTTTTTTCACGATTTTAAAATACGCTAATTTTAATTTAAAATGCGTGCGCTCACTGTCTCAGGAAGGAAGGAAAAAAAGAAAAGAAGGGAAATTTGAAGGAAGAAAATTGCGTTAACTATTTACATATATTTACCTCAAAATTTACTTATTCGTTTTAGTTGTGGACGCAGGATCTTATTTTAGGCTGGGTATTCGGAGCACGTGACATGGCGCTTCCATTTTATAGAAGTCCTAGAAACTGCACAGATAGTATCAAAACACGTACTAAAATAATCTTTCACACATTATGAAGGTTTAATTTCTACCTGAAAATCAAAGTAAATTATCTGAATATTTGAATTGAATCCAACAAATTATTCGAAGAGTTTAGTTTCATAAATTGACATTTATTTTCCTATTTTATAAAGATAGTTGCAAGTTATGCATAAATGTATAAATTTAATAATATCTGATGCTAATAACTAATAAGTAGTTCGACAAAATCCTCTAAAGTTTTAGACATTCTAAAATTTAAACTTTTGGTCCGAGAAAAGAGAAAATTAGATTTTTTTTTTCGGAAACATATATCGTAATTTAATGTGTTCTCTTGAGTATTTGTAGAGCCTGAAATATTTGACCCATTAACCGTATATAGAACATTGTAAAAGTGTAAAAAAAAAAAAAAAAAAAAAAAAAAAAAAAAAAAAAAAACCCTGTTAAATTCTTTTTAAAAGCATTTTCTTAAATTCATGTTAAATATTTTTTGCAATTCCTCTAAAGAACTCTTGAGCAATGTGACAGAGGCGTTTAAAAGTTTAATGTTAAGAAAATCTTCATGCACGGGTGATTTGTGAAACGTAAATTAATTTCATTTAAGTAATATTCCACAACAATTTTTTTTTCGGGTTTTCCCGCAAGTACCCTACAGAGGGTGTTCACACATTTTTGTAACGATTTTACAAAGATATATATATAGAAATAAATATAAGAATTTTATTTTCTAATGTGTTCAGTCTGATAGCCCTTTCTTTGAACCATCATATTGCATCTTGATTTCAAAGATGAAAGTCATTTTCTTAAAACATCAAGGCTGATATTGTTCCACTCCTCCATCACAATCTTCTAGTAATATAATCTTTTGTAGTAATATATGAATGTATCTTGTGTTTGCGTGATTATGGCAACGCTATACTAGGGCAATCTGCCAAGGATGGGAAGGTGCCTAGGTAGGAGAACTTTCTAAGGGGTTCTAAAGCGTATTCACGTTACATCTGGAAAAAACCTACCAAAAAACCAGACTGTTAGATCGACAGCTGCTCGATGGGACCCGATCCCGGGACCTTCACTCTTCGGCAGTCTACCATTTTCAGTGACATAACTACTGTGTGATGGTAAGGCTATAAATATATCTTAAAGTAGAAATAAAATTCAACTCATCTTCGTTTAGAAATATATTTAATTTTATATTTCAATTCCATTCATTATCACTGAAAAATAACGTTCAATAAATACTTGTCACACATTTTTGCTTTCATGCCTTTTAAGATGCAATTTATTCCAGGAAAAACTCATGTATATGTAAAAAAAAAAAAAAAAAAAAAAAAAAAAAAGTTACTATTACATTTGTTTGTTCATCTTAAAATACACTGGAATAAAATAAACTAGAAGTTTCTGTAGAAAATTTTACTTAATTGAAGTTTTAGACGTATTTCGTATTTTGTATGTATTAAGAAAATAAATTTATTTTGTATTTTTTCAATTTAGAAAGCATTTTGTATTTTGTAATTTTTCGTGTTTGAATAAATGTAATTTGTATTTTGCATCGAAAATACATTTTTTTATGTATTTTGCCCAACTCTGCTTCTGTAGCTGCTTTCAAAGACCATTGCCGATCAAGCAGTAATTATTTTTATTTCCAACGGAGGGGAGAGTATGAGGGAGCGTCCTCTAAGTGAAACTGTACTCCCCCTCTCTAAACAACAGGGGATGAGGGGGAGAAAAGCAATAAACTTTAGGTTTACCATTTCCGATCTCTGGGAAGATAGGCAACCTTACTAAATAAGTTTAGATGAAGTGCGTCGAAAATATTTTTGATTTAATAGGCGTGCAAGGAAGTCGTGTTGTCCACATCAGTTTTTTTTTTGTAATTGAGATAAGGTTTTAATTTTTTTTTTTTGCATATGTTTTAATGACAATGTCCTTTTGTCTCTCACCCCCTTTATTGAAAATTGTCCGAAAAATGTGTCCCCAAAAAGCTACATAATTTTACATATATTTAAATACTATTATTTCATAACAGCTTTAATCTATTGTTACAATATTTCGTAAGCTGTAGAATATGCATCACATGTATTTTTCTATAAATAGGTTTCAACATAGGGTTACCAGGAGAAATACACGAAAGATGAGAGGTAAAAGGACATAGTCAATTAATATCGTTTTAATATGGCAATAATGAAACTAAAAAATTAGGGGAGTTTAGGGGTGTCTCCCCCGGACGAGGCTCGAACAGCCGAGTTATTTTATTATGTATCTGATAAATCTTTCATGGATTTAGTCTTCAATTTTTTAAAATTATTTTACAGAAATCACATGAAGATTTAAAAAAAAAAAAAAAGTATGCGTGTAATCTTTACGCGCGGCTGAAGTAAAACTTCTTTGACATTTACGACACATATCACTGAAATGATTAAACTTTAACTTAAAATAATTATATTTATTATTCATGTACTTTACAAAGATTATATAAATGTTATATTCATATTATTCATTGGAAATAGGTAGTTGAATGTCATCATAATTTTTTATGTATGAAATTATAGCTTTGTGGTAACTATAATGTGAAACATAAATTTTACTCTCTAAATTTGCTAATTTTCTTAAAAATACAGCATCTATTGTTGTGCCGAAACGCGTTGTTGATTGCAGTCGAGAAGTATTCATAGTTAGATCCAATTTTTCTTTTAAAAAATCAACTAACGGCTGAGATTCTTGAGAGCGAAAATTAACATTAAAATCTAAAGTTGGGGGTCCTAGGATGAGATCTAGTTGGCCTATTCGGTAATCAGGATCTGTTTACATACTGTATGTTTTATGTATGACAAAAAATATATTGGAATGAAAGGGGCCCCATGAAAAATGTCTGCCAAATGTTCTCATGTTGACTTAGCCGGGCTTTACTAACCCGTTAGCGCCCAAGTTTTTTCAGCTCATTTTCCGATTTATGAAGATGCCAGAAGTGATAAATACATTTCCGACATTTGCGTGGTATGAAGAATGTACACATTTCCCCAAAAATATGAATAAGGCTATGAAAGATTCTCATTTTTCTTTCTTATCGCTGAGTATTTAATAGAAATCAGATTTTACTATTCGAGAAATTAAAGCAGGAAAATAAATTAATGCTTAGATATTTTTGCAACCTACAAATTTTGCGAAGGTCTAAAAATAGATAACTGAGCGTTAATGGGTTAAACATAATATCTTCAAATTTGTATTGATCATTATCGCTTGAAATAGTTGTAATATAGGCAAAAGGAACAACATTTTTACTGTAGTGTTCTGAAGTCCGTTTTAATCTTCGAAGGGTCAATCAGTCCATTTTTGAAGACAAAAAGCAAAAACCGCCATTACACGGGCCTTAGCATACGCCTCAAGCATCAGATTTATGAACTAGAACTAGACTAATCTATTTATTAAAACAAACATATCACTTCGTAATAACAATCGCTTCGCAATAACTTTTCGATTTTGAAACGTTTTTATGGGCATTTATAGCCGTCACACACTTTTGAAAAGATAAAAAGAGGAGCATGCTGAGGTGTCCGAACGAATTTGCGAATAGCGAATTTATGGAATGTCGAATCGAGTGCATAATTTTTAGCGTTACAAGTTACATTAAATTAAAAATTTTGAATATTTGTGATGAAATGAAGTAATCAGAAAATTTTCTCTCGAGAGATAATTTTAGTAGCTATTATGATTACATAAAAGGAAGTTTTGGGGGCCCCTAAAAATCGGGGGTCCAGGGCACGTGCCCCGAAGTAAATCAGTCCCTGACTGTTCCGGTTCGATTGCAGGCAGGTTCCATTTCTTTGTGATTTTCCGAAACCATTTATTGTATATTATTCATCTAAAAATAAGGATTATCGAGAACCTCCTGTGAGGTTGGGATTACATGTAAAATATTATGTTGGATGTACCTTCAAAACGCTTATTGATATATAAATAAAGATTGATGTCTCTACGATACGGCTCGACTGTTTTTCTGGCTGTTCACACGCTGAATTCCGGGAAAGGCGAAAGCAGGTCGTAAAGGTAGGTTTTTCAGCGGTTCTTTTTCGGGGCGCGCATGTCACTTCCTTTACTGAGCGTTACTTCCGTCAGAAAAAAATCTGAGTTACTCCCTAATCGCCACTAAAGAAGTTTTACTTCAGAAAGCAAAGAAATCAAAGCTAACATATTTTTATAGTAATTTGTTTTTTCGTGAAATGTGTTAGAATAACTAATTTTTTATTTTTTGTAAAAAATATGCAGTTATTTTGGAACATATTTTATTTCCATTTCAGCTATTCATAGCTCAATTTAATAAATAAAATATTTTGTCCAATATGGCATTTTTTAATGAATTACTGAGACATTATATGGGTAGAATAATTATTAAAGAATTATATTTTAAATTATTAGCTTTATACATGATTAAAAACTTTTCAATCACAATTTCTGTGCTTTGTTAAAAATGTAATTTAGCTTATATTTTGTTGAAAGGGGAAAACTCAAAAGGACATCACAGAGTTGATAATAATACTCCAGTTTTGTTTACTTGTAGCTTCTAGTGAATGCGAGTTTAATATTACAATACCTTATTGTGTTAATGGCTTAGAAAATTTTCAGGAAATTTCCTAGAAAATTTTCCGGAAAGCTCACAACTCTACTTGATCTGCCTCTGTGTCCTCTATGAAGCAGAAGGCTCTCAAGAATTTCTTTTTACCATCACAATAAATTGTTTTTTAAATATGTAATACTGTACTGTAATCAGTGGTGTAGCCAAGGGGAGGGGTTAGGGGAAAATTTCTGGCTACACCACTGTCTGTAATACTATAATGTAATTTCTATGTGAGCTTTTATGTAAAAATTTGTACCAATTTTATAGAAAATAAAATTTTAAAAAGCTAAAAAATGTACTTCTAAACACGCCATTTTTAATATGCTAAATAGGCACTACTACAGTTGCCAGTCCTAAGCCTAGAAAAAGTGTGAAGGGAAGTTACCTAAAAAATATTGACTTGGCCGTTTTACAAGTTGTCCAATTATACAGATTTTTCATTAACCAGACAGGCCCCAGTCCCGATAATCAGCGCTCTACTGTACATAAAGTTTAGATTTCAAGAAATGGATTGTTTAAAAAATGTATGGTAAGAAATTCTGTTCATTTCCTTTGGTGATTTTCCACTTAAGCAGCAATAATCAAACAGAAATCACACATTTCTTTAAAATATTCACTTAAATTTACTACAAAAAGTGGTAAAATAATAAATTTGATGAAATAACTTTAAAGAGGTGGCTTTTCTCTCCATGCAACTCTAAAAATCTAGGTATAGGTAGGTATATTTAAGATTTTTCCAGTTCTTGCATTTTAATGTTTATTTCAGTACCCAAGGATTATGCTTCAAGTTTTAATGGCATTCTGCTCCAGCTCTATCATTTCAAACTCTAAGTTTATTTTATTTTTATTTATTTCAAGATTTTAAAGAAAAGTTATTTTTTGGTTCAAACTGTAACTAAGTTGGATTTCACCATGAAATCTGGTTTTTCATCCATTCCGTGACTTGTCTTCATTTTTCTTGATTTTCCCCAACTTTTTTTCCATTTCCTTGACTTTCTGGGTCTGTACAAACCCTTTTTAGAAATTTTTAACATATCAGTCTGCTCCAGAGGTGGGGCGACCACCCCCACTCTTATGGATCTGCACTGGTTTACTATGTAAAATGTTTGAAATGCCCACTCTACATATTCAGGCATGCATGGCATCTGAAGACATTGATCTATTCAGACCCAACTACTTAGTAGCTCATTTTCTTGGTGAATGTACTTTTGTGAACACTACACTGCTGGAACATTTACAGTCAACAATTTCACGATGCTGGTGTGCATACTTCAATATGTGTGGTCAGCATTTCAAGCATATTGCTAAATAAACATTTCAAGCATATTCATATTTCCAATGAAGGTTTTGTTTCATACACTGGATATGGCATTATACATTTTCACTAGCCCTTTGCTTGAAAACTATGGGTCATAGAGGTACAGTTTTTGGAGTTTTTTTTTTTAGATATTCTAAGTAAGTAATCTGGCAGTGTAAGTTTTTGATAGGACATCCTGTATAAAATTTGTACACAAACAACATTTCAAGTAAAAAATAAATTAATACAAAGGTTTTATAGTTAAAATATTTAGTACCACTTTAATGCATAGATTTAACTAATTGGTATTTTCATTCTTGATTGAGTAAAAAAAATGAAGTAAGGCATTTTCAGCACTTTCAGGTCATGAAATGGTTTTCTTCTTTCATTTTATTGATTAAACGGCAATGAACTGTATCGGCATTATCTGCCACTTCATGTTTTATATTCTCTTTAAAAAATTAAACTATACAGTTTATATAATAATGTTGAATTAAAATATGCATTTTAAATAAATACCAGTAATACAGACAACAAACTTTATTGCACTCACTGTAACATTTATAGCTACATGACATCAAGAGTAAAGAGAGTTAAGTTGTTGAACATACAGGAAATTTTGTCTAAATTTCCATCTACAGTTTGGCAAATATTTGACATTATGAAACAAATAAAAATTAGCTAACTTTCTACTACAATTACAATGTAGCACTAAAAATAGAGAATAAATAATCTTAAATGTTAAATTATCAATCAGTGGCGGAGACAGGTGAGGAGTTAAGGGGCTTCAAACCCCAAAAATCACTAGTTGTAACATTTTGCTTCATTGTACTTTTTATGTCAAATAGTTTTTATTTTTTTAAAGTATCCCTCCTCCCATTAAAAAAAAAAAAAAAATCCGTATCCTTCACTGTTATGAACTATGTAAACAAATGCTTTTTTAAACCCCAAGGAGTATTTTTACATAAATATGTACATGAAAAACCTCAGTCTGGTTATAACAAAAATTAAGTTTCAGTGCTTTGAACAATTCCATTTAATGAACATTGCATTCAAAAACGATTATTTGAATGATGGTAATCAATAAAAAAAATATGTACTGATTTTTCAACCATAATAAAGATGTATAATTGCAACTAAATGTTGGACAAACATTGGCACAATGAAGAGCATCTGCACCTTGAAAGTGAAAGACGGATACAAAGATGAGTTAAACATACAAGGGTGATGATGGCCTACACTCAAAAACCCTGAAAATTATTTGCAGATTGGTGTAGGGAGGGGTGGGTGGGGGTTAGATGAATAAAATTCAAAATTTGTCTAGAACAATATAAATCAGTTAACATCAAACACTTATTATATTCTTAAAGGTATACATAAGAAACTTATAATTTCAATGTAAATTTCAATAATTTTAGCTATTATAAAAAATATTCAAAAAGGATATTTTACAATATAACCTAGAGTTCTGGGGGTACCTCCAAAAAAGTTTCACTCTTGATAATATGAGAACATTGGATTAAATGAATTTATTACATTTAATGAATTCAAAAAAGTAAGCTTTATAATTTTTCTAAGTTCAACACAAATTTTAACAGAAGCAACAAACAATAAGGATAAATTGAATTTTGAGCTGCATAGTAAACTGATGTTAATGAAGGTGATTAACTGGGCTAAAAATTGCAATCTTTGTTTTAAAACATTAAGATAGCTTTAAAAGTACAGTAGAGAGCCAGAAATCCGCACATCTTGGGACCACGGCTTGTGCGGATTTTAGGATTTTGCGGATTTCGGGCCATAAAATTCATCATAATCAATAATCATTACATTTCTGATTTTAAAAAAGTAGAATACAGTTACAATGAAATTAAAAACAGTCAAAAGCATTTCACTTATATTTTCACATTAAATACAAAAGTATAGGAGAAAAAAGAAAATCTTACATGAAGATTACCAAAGCAAATGGTTTCAAAATTTCCTTTTCTAATTTTGAAAGCATGTTCTATGGTGATTTGTTTTAAAATATCATTGAATACTTTCAGTTTTTTTTTTTTTCTTTCTTTCTTTCCTTTATTTATTTTTGAAAACTGTATATTATCATTAATTCTTGTTTTGTTACAGAACTTTGCTGTTCTAAAAATTTAAGGTATTCTTCTCCTAATTTTAAACTTTTATCAAATGGATTTTATTATTATTATTAACCAAGTTTTCATCATCAGAATCATATTTATCTGGATTCAAGACACTTTTAAACAATTTCATCACTGGCGGATGACTTCGAATTTCATTATTTACATCAGAGAAGATTTGCGGATTTTAGGTCGGCGGATTTTTGGCTCTCGACTGTATAATACAATAGAGATCCTCAGTTGTCTGAGTTCCACATTACCCAAATACCAAACCCAACCATGCTCTCCACTTAAAGTGAGGCATCTGATCGATTAATGCAAATGAATTTAGATACAAACTTGAACAGTCAAAATTTATTACAATATATTATTACTAGCCGCCAAGACGGCTAGCTTCGACGCCCCATACCTTGCTGTTCTTTATACTAAGTGCAATGTTGGCCAAATTATTGGACTTATTTCAACGAAAATCATGTTATTTTGTTTTAATAGTATTTATCATGAAATTTATTTAGGTTAGGGTTGCTAGAAATTTTGGGGATGCCACGATAAAAGCACATAAAGGCCATGCCAAGTACTAACATTTCAAAATGTATGAAGACATAATTGGTGATATTTCTATTAATAAAATTATTATAAAAATACTATTGGGGGACCAAATAGTATTCTCTTCTCCAAGAAAAATACTGCATTGGCTGATAACGTTTTTTACAAATACATACAGAAATGCTTCTTAATTGCAGTGGCTGTGGGGTTAATGTGCCTAAGTTAGCAACTTGGTGTTTTATACTATCGTTGCGTTATTTAATACGTTTCAATAATAACAATGGCACAAAACAGGAAATAGCTAAAATGGACTTTAGCCCACTGCATGGTGACCTTTTTCTTTTTATTTGTGTTAAATGCACCAAGTATAGTAAATTTGATATTTTAAAGCTGTGAGAAGATCCGAAGTATCTTGCATTTTCACGTATGCATTGTTGTTTTGTAATCTAGCTACTGCATGACATACATAACCAGTAACAAATATGCTTGCTTCATTTGACATCACTGAACTGTTAACTTGGATTTTTGCGACTATGTTATTATTATTACTCTAATGTTTACATCTAACTGTTGCAATTCGCAGTGTAGAAATATCATCTATTTTGGTACTGCAAACATTAGTGTTTTATATACGTAAATTATTGCATTCTTAATTTAATCATTAATTACAAATGTTCAAAAATAATTAATTACAAATAGATTTTCTGTTCAAATAACATGCATTTTGAACATTGTTAAGTTGTCAAAACATATATAACATGGTACAACATAATATTGTGATTAATAATTGCCCCTGTTATCCCAGATATGCTTAGTCCCAGCCACTTTGAATAACAAAGGTTCTACTACATAAAAAGAATATTTTTACCATACTGTTTAAATTATAACTGTACTTACTCATTAGGAAAAAAAAAATTAAAAGAATGTAAATTTTCATGCTTAAAAAAGCAAAACAAAAAACATGAATAATACTCTGAAGGAATAATTTTGTATTTCATTTTTAAAAATTGCTTAGTTCTTAAAAAGTTAAATGCAGCCATTCACACAGTTTAACAAACAAATGTTGATAAAATATACGTTGCAATTTTAATTCATTAACCTTAAATTTAATAAACATTTAAGAAAATTTAAAATATTAACAAACATTGCAATGCATAAAAACTACATAACAATTGTGTCATAAGGTAGAAATTTTGGATTTAAATATTTATACTGAAAGTCTTACAGATCATTATAAAAGACAGTGATATATTTCAATAAAATTAGCAACAATAAGCAGGCACTTAGATTACAAATTTTAAAGGAACACAATCAAGAGCTTTTCATGTAGATTTTAAAACTTAAACATGTGATTTAACAGTATTCTATAACAGCGAAGTATTTTTCCTGTTTCTTGTATAAAGAAATGACTGTTAATACAGTGAAGAAAAAAAATTATATATATATATATATTTACAATTACATTAATATTTATAGATTTAAATTCAAACATCTTGCAGCTAAATAACTATTATTTAACTTATCTTATAACTGATTACTGCATTTCTAATTACTAAATATTTCATTTCAAGGTGCAAGAATCTGTCTTCGACAGTCTCCAACACAACTGATAGGAAGAACAACTAAATAAAAAGCTATCATTCAACAGCATATAAAATGCTTGCACATCATAAAATATCCCACTAAAAATACTAACAAAGGGAAGCTCAGACGTTGGGGCCATCGATTTTGATGAAATGTTGGTAGGTTATAGGGGACCCATAGTAAAGTAAAATGCCAAAATATTAGCCGCTAACTCTTGCTTATTTATGAGAAAATTCCATTTAAACATTTGACACATTGTTAAATACTAATTATTTGGTAAGTCACTTGTGCTCTTTGTGGCGCCGTGGTTCCGTACGGAGATCGGAAGGTCCCAGGTTCAAATCCAATTCAGTGCTCTGGATTCCCCCCCCTTAAAAATACATAATACAGTTTAAAATAATTATATAAGAAATATATTGAGAATTATTTTGGTTCGAATCCAATTCAGTGCTCTGGATCCCCCCCCTTAAAAATACATAATACAGTTTAAAATAATTATATAAGAAATATATTGAGAATTATTTTGTAAAACTGCAGTTATATTGTTTTTTGTGTATATAGTTGATAATTTATCAATAGGTTTAGGATGCGAGGAATGAAAAGGATTCGCTTCTTTCTTCGTTTTGAATGATACAATTATTGTTTATACAATAAGTTTTTATTATAATAAAACGTGTTGCACACATGTAATTAAAATTAGAGATCCAATATTCAATATGAACGATAAGTGAAATTTTTTATATGAGTAAAAAATTTATGATTTAATGTAGAATGTAAAATCTATTTAATTTAAAATTTATCAAACTTCACTAGAAGTGGATAATGAAATTAATAATAATAATAATCTAGAAATTCATAACAAAGTACTTGTATGACGATGAAAGTGATTCACCTTGCCCCTAAAAGTACATCACTTTGTGAACCCTGTGCTGTGTAATTTCACTCAGCCCACCCCAACAACAGCAACAGAAAATAAATAAATTAAAAGTTACAAAATTCTCTATATTGATATGCTAAATGAACAGGAAATAGGAACCTGAGAAGATGCAATAAAAGTTCATTTAAGTCATGTATTTTCTGCTATCACCACCATTATTTTCTGACAACAACAAAATTTTCTGATGAAAGCAGAAATAATTTTTTTCCCCACACGCAGATATGAAAATATCATGTGAATACAAAAATATTTATTTCATATGTAGCAAATATCCAGACAATTTGTTTTGCATGTTTTCAGGTCAAATATCACCCTTCCTGAAGTACTCATCTGTAAAAGTAGCAAAACATTTATCGAAATGTGATTCATAAATAATGTTTCTTATTCTCGTCACTTTCATTTGCGGTTATTCAATACTATTTCATAGAAATAAGTGTTATTTCAATAAATCACGTCAATTCTCTAATCATTTCAAACTGTATTATATGAATTTTTAAGGGAGAAAGAAAAGAAAAATCGAGAGCACCGAGTTGGATTCGAACGTGGGACCTTCTGATCTCTGTCTCCGTATGGAACCACGGCACCACAGAAAACACTGCACTGCCAAATAATTAGTATATAACAATGTGTCAAATGTTTAAATGGATTTTTGTCGAATATAAGCGAGAGTTGGCAGCTAATATTTTAACATTTTACTTTACTATGGGTCCCCTATAACCCACCAACATTTCATCAAAATCAGTGACCCCAATGTCTGAGCCTCCTCTTGTAAGTTGGAACTGAAAGGATGAAAAGAACATCCAATTTTTATTTCTTGAGAAATAATTCATTAAAAAACAAAATGCACATATTATGACAAATGTAATAAATCTAGAGATTGCACACTTAATTATTAATTAAGAAAAATGGGATTTTTTTGGGGGGGATGGATTTATTTTGATATCCTCTCCCAACAGACGTGCACGAGTAATATAATTGGGCAATTATTAAAGGAAAATTAATTAAGTTGATTTTTACTCAAGTCTTTAGATCAATTCCATCTTAGTTTAGAAATATAAAGTAGCTGAGTATTTCATTTTTTCTTTTTTTCTCTGGTATTTATTCAAAGCAACCACATACATAACTAACAAGTATAACTTTATTTCAGAATTTACATGAACTTTGAGCTCCCAATATTTTTTTCTGTGGGAATATAATTCCAAACACCCATAAACCAAAAATGGAATTAATTTCATATTCTAAACAAAAGTTATTTTTAAACATTCACAGAGTTGATTTTACTTATGTTTCTTGTGACAAGCAGAAATAGAATTATAATCAATTATTTTTATGAAGGATCCTTTTTCTAAAGAAAACTGATTTTTTTCCTGATTATTCAATAATTTTTTCTACAAAATTAACTAAAACTGTTCATTGTAATTTTCTAGTTGCTTCACACTCACATGATTTTTTCTGTGGATGCTTGAGCTCTTACATGATTGATGTCCCTGCACCCCCAATATAAAACAGTTATTAATAAACTCTAGAGAGCGCTGCCAAGAACTTGAGTGATTTTAGGCCTATTCAGTTGATAGGTTGAACTTCAAAGTCAAAGGCGTTACATCTCCTCTATCAGACTAGACATCGCATTTTCTTATTTGCTCTATGGTCAGATTAAATGGAATTTTGGTCCAAATAAACAAATGATATCATGCTTATGTAACAGCATTTGTTTCAGTTCTTTAAAATTTGGCCTGAATAAGCAGCTGGTCTGATTAACCTGAATCAACTGTCGTAGATTTCCAAGGGGGCCTTCATAGATCTTTTTTAGGTAATCAAAGGACTAATGGCATCAGATTTTTGAAAGAATCCCTTACTTGGCCAGACTTTTTTTTTTTTTTTTGTAACAAAAAATTATCATTACATACAGACAACACTGTTGAGGGGAAGAAAGCTCGAAAATCTCCCAATAGTGATTCTTTGATAACTAAAAATAACTGGCTAATTAGAAAACTTATCATACTGATCAAATGACGCCTGTGATTACACATAATTCCCAGATTTATTGCATCTACTATAATATACTATATAACATATATGGCATACTAGTGAATAATACAGTTTATCAGCTAAACTGATAGCTTGTTTGGAAAAATATATAGTCTCAAATATCACAAACCTGAAGTAATACTGTAAGCAATAACTGTTCCTTGATGCTTTGGAAAAAAAAAAAAAAAAAAAAAATAATCATAAAAACAAAACTAGTAACTACTTGAATAAACAATATAACAACTTTTCTCGTCCTCACAAAATTTTAAAAATCCTACATTTTCAACAGTTTAAAATACTACATACATTACACTAAATATATTCATGCTTAATTTAATTCAAAATAGTTGAAATGTTTTGAAAATACAAATCTCAGTCAGTAATTACTTTAATGTTATGTTAGATATAATGAATCAAAGTACGCAATGCATAAAAACTTTATATAATTTAGGAATTTAATAAAATAAGTATCTCTCAATTTTCTTGGTGTTATTTGTTTTAAATTATAAAACAAAAATAATTCAGGATTTGGAAATAAATAAGTTTTGCTGAGTTAAACGCTTAAAATTTTAAGCAGACACTTTAAAACTAAATGATGCAAAGCCAAATCCATAAAAAACCATACATACAATGGAACCTCATTGATATTAACTATTTTTTAACTAGAAACATCTATATTGGGCTATAATGATAAATTGAAAGCATTGATTGGTTATGTTTTCCAAGAAAGAGGTGTTTAAATTAGGATTAACAAGAATGAAGTGTTTGATTTAAATTCTCTTTAACTTAAGAAGTGCTGTTGTAAAAACTGGCAAAAACAAACTGTTTGTAAAATGTTTTCTGAGACACTTTCCTTTCTGATTATGTAATATAAACAGTCCTCTAGAAAGTTTTTTAAAAAATGCCATGATTAAAATTAATATGAAATGCATTAAGTATATTTAATTATTGAAAACAGGAATACATTTTTTTTTCTTCCCCAGTTGTTAATATCAATGGGGTTCACACAACTATGATTACTTATTACTTACAATACTGACACCAGAGTTTCCAGTCAATTAGAGAACTGCAGAGAAAAGAAAAAAGAAGCACTAATTTTGAAAGGAAAAAAACAACTGTTTCCAATCAAATGTGGTTCTGAGTCACTTTTCAGGTCAAGTTCGGGAATTTTCTAGCTTTGAAACACTAATTAAAATTTTCTTTGAAATTCTTCCCTCCACTCTTAACGTCTGTTAAAATTAAATTTCCCTAACACTTTGACCAGTGAAAACCCTGTGATAAAACTAAGATACGCACATACATACCCAGTAACGGCATTTCAGTTTTTTTTATTTGGGGGTATGACATTTTGTGTATTAAAATCTAGAATATGAAATAAAATGTTTGTTAAATTTGGTGGTGCAATCACACCCCTCCCCCACCCCCTATTTGCCACTCCTGGAAAAAAAATCATAATTGTCATTTATATGTACGGAAATACAGTTGAATCCTGTTATAGTGAAATCTGTTATAGAGAAAATCTTGCTTATAGCAAAGATTTAATTGGGGTGGTCCAAACCAGGGACGGTATTTCAGCTTTTCATTTGGGGGTGCAAGATTTGATGTTTAAAATCCACATTATGGAATAAATAACATGTTTGGTAAATTTGGGGGTGCGACCAACACCCTCGAACTCTCTTTTTGCTGCCCCTGCACAAACCATAATGCTATGAATGCTTTAAATGGAGGGGGGGGGGGGGAGTTCGGAATTACACAATCTCACTTTATTACATTAAAGTTGTAATCTTTAATTTCAGTACAAGTAATCCATACTTTTAAAACTTTTATTGAAATAAAAAAAAAATAAAAAAGTACCATTTCTCATAAAATAACTAGAATATTATATACATAATTATATCAATTTAAAGAATTAAATATAATGTACAAACATGATACACCTAATTTTAAGCAAATTTTCAGTATTCATTGATAAAATAATTTTTTTCTAAGCTAGCTGAGATTAGTAGATAGATTCATTAAAAATCACGTTTTTTAAAAGATAAATAAATAAAAAAAATAATGAGTCTATACATTTTATTAGTTAACAATTGATTAAATCGTAACTACCTTTCTTAAATAAAGTTTTCTAAGTTGAGCACTAAATGATCTCTCTACACTGGGTACCAATATCAACAAGAAAGAGCAAATGAAAATTTTGGGCTTTACTGAATTTCCTTTTCATGACATTCTTTGGAAATAAATGTAGTAGGAAAAGTATATACAGTTACATTTATCATGTTTATTCACTACAATAGATAATTTAATCAATTCTTATATCATAGTAACATTTTGAGAGAGGGAGATGTCTACATATACATATCTATTAAAATATAACTACATCTACATGTAAATGAATAACAATAAACAAACCAAATGATTGAAAAAATGCTATGGAATGTTATTACAGTTCAACTACAGCTGGCACAATCCATACAAACATGACAGTATTTAATGCAAGCAAAAACTGTTCATAAAAATTATAACATGAAAATCAGCTGTCTGAGCATTATATAGCATTCAGTGAATTTAAAAACTGATTCTTACATACTATTTAATAATTATAAAAATTCATGAGCATTTGAAAATAGAACTATTACAGACTTTAAAATCTTTTTTTTTTTTAATTTTTTATTTTATTATAATCTCAGTTTTAACACAAGATTTGTTAAAGGGAAGAGATCACAGTAGCCTTTGAAGATAAATATGCAGTATAACATGTTTGTGTTGAACAGTACAGCAGAAAGGAATATGTAATAAAATTATAAAAAGGAATGTAGTTAAAAAAAAAAATATATTTCTTACATGAAATAAATAAATAAAATATATCATCAATATATTACACATCAATAAAGTAATTGCATTTAGCATTATTTCTGCAGTTTATGCATGGAAATTTTGCCAAATATTTTAATAGCAAAAGTTGAAAAAACAAAAAATTAAAATTGGAAGTTTCAACCAGAAAAATGAATTAGTTGAAACCATACTTTAGCAACTTTTATCTACAATTTACATATCTACACACATTCCTGTCATATATATTACATATTTAGAAGACAGTTGGTTAAATGATATTTGAGAGGCAAAGGAACCAGGCCCATCATGAGAATGGGACATCCTAAAAGGCCACAAATTGCTTTCTATTCAAAAAGGCATAACTAACACTATTTTCCAAGTTAATGTATATAAAAATGCACTTTTTCAATCTACCTAAAAATATATCAACTGCAATTTTATGAGCAATAATTTCTTGCATACAAACTAGAATGTAATTAAAAGATTAGGGAAAATATCCATGAGCTACAAATTGTACGTAGGAAATTAGCAAATGTATATTTAAATACACTATTTACTAATATAATGAGCACCGGTAATATAAAAGTATTGCTCATTTTGACTTGATATAATTAAGATGCATAAAGTATCTCCAAAATCAAATATATCTTTATTATTTAAGTTAACCGCACAGTATAATACTTCACTGGTAAATACTAGCATAAGTTATAACAGACTTGAGTTAAAAGAAAAATAATACTTGTAATAATGCAGCCCAACATTAAAATTAAAAATACCTTTTAAAATTTCTCATCTAGAACTAGACTTCAGTATTTTCATAAAAATAATTTATTTTTAACATAATTCTTTAGGATTTTTCGAAGTATTTACTATAGCAAAAAATGACTGGTTTAACTGATCTGCTTCCTTAGTTTTGAAATTTAGAACACTAAAAGTATCTATAAAGTACAATTAAACAAGCAAACAAAATAAGTAAAATTTCAGTTTAAACAAGTTTTTAAATACAAAATCTTTAAATACAAATACCTCATTAAGAGATTTTTCAAAATATTTGTAATACAAAAATTAGATAAAATTTTTATATAATTCAATGAGTTTATCTTGAAAATGCTTTCTTGTAAAAACAAATTTCCTCACATGAACATAATATAATGAGTCTGATATCAGTTTGCATGCAAGAAACTTTAATTTGAAAGTTATTGCAATCAACTTTTATTACAGAACAACTTTTGAGATCAATGCATTTAGATATATATAAATACTGTATTTTTGCAAATGAAAGCGATACAACTTCAATAAATACTAAAAAAGAAAGAAAAGAAAAGTCCTATTTACCAAAATACAATGGAGAATATCTAAATCTTTATTGTAGCAGTAATGAAAGTATTAATCAGTAGTTACAGCACATTGGTAAAATTTTTAAAACACATTTAGTAAAGTAACTGAATGATTTAAATAATAAAGTTGACAAGATATTAAAAACTGCAGAATTTATAACAGTACACAATTGTTAATATTAAACATTGTATAAAACAACTGAATCAGCATAGGACATACTGATGATAATATAGGAAATGAATTAATTATAAGAGTCTATTTTAGGGCACAATGAATTACTACATGCATGATAGATGTTTAAGGTTTAAACTAAGACAGTACAAATTAATGAATTGCAAATAATAATACATAAATAAATAAAATAAAAATAATTGTTTGAGCTTTTCATAAGAGATGTACAGTACATTATATTTGTGCAGTTAATGGCTGTACATCATGAATAAAACCCCATTTCACTGGCATTTTATTAACCCTTCAACAAACGAGCTTTCAAACTATTAATGTGGACATTTAACTAGTAAAAGTATAGCTAAAAATTTTTACTATAAAAAACAAGAACTTCACTGAATTGAATGTAAGCTTTTAACATTGTATATAAAACATTAGATAACAGCAAATGTATGTGTTTTTCAGAAGTAAAATACAGGATTTAAAAAGAGAAGACTAAAAGAAATAGATTAATAGAAAATAAGAGAATCAAAAAATAGTAACGTAATTATGAATCAAATAAACAAAGTAATTTATATTTTTCTTATTCAAGTATACAAGTTCTATAATTAGTTATGACAGTAAAAAAATATTTAAAAAAAATAGAGGAAAAAAAAAAGTAAATATTTTATGGTAATCTGAAAGGACCTTTTTAAAAATTTATACCCAAAAACGAAAATTTCAATCTAGCGATTAACAATCTTCCATGTAGAAAACACACAGAAAATTACCTGCAAAAAATACTGCAATAAATACATAATGATTATAATGCAAAACTCATTGGAAAGTTATATGGAACATTTTATGTTAGTATCAAAAAGACAGTATACAAATAAATATGTACGTGAATTGAAAACGGGGGTTATAACAAAATTTACACAGAATAATTCATACACTTAGTAAAAATAAATTGAACCATATATGCATTACTATTTATACTTTTTAAAACTGTGACAATAAATTATTACACTCCATTTCCAGTCATGCTAATGGCTTTCCATTATAAATATGTTGTAATATTAAACAGGAGGGGAAAAAAAAAAATTGAATTTAGAAAAGCATTACATTCTTGGTGGAAAATGCTGATTTGGCAGAAATAAATAACAAAACAAGGTTAAAAAAATGTATTCTTGAAACAGATTATCAAATACAGAATTATCCAAATCTTTGTAACTTAAACAAACCATCTTGTTTACTATGTAATAAGTCTACAATGCAAACAGTCATTCAAATCTCGCATAATGCATACAAGTAATTCTTAAAAAATTTCATTCTGCAAGATATATTTTAACAACTATCCCTTTAAAATGGAATGTTTGAAGATTGGAAAACCACATACAACAAAGAATTATATATAGCTTAAGCATAAACTATATCTACACAATCTTAAATCTTCAAAAGCTAACCATGGTTTACAATGTTGACAGGCATTTATTTGTATTTTTCAACTCACCAGGAAAGTTACTTGTGATTTTTTCAGGCCACAACTATTTAGGCTGCCTAAGTGATCTTGAGTTGCGCAACATTGGAGCAGATCGATCATCACTACTTGCTTTTCTGAGACTGACACCTTCTCTTATTTCACCAAGCAAATCTGCACGACATTGAGACACATCAACAGATCCCCTTTTAGCAAGCCATTTTTGTACTCGAGATGCAGCATCGATCCTGTTAACATTGCTAACTTTGGCAGATGCAGAATCAAACATAAGACCACGGTGGACCTTAACATGTTCTAAATCTAACGAGCTTCTGCGATCAGGAGCTGGTGGCAGCCTTTTATTAGGTACAACTTCTTCAACAGAATTTTTGTTACGTGGAAACTGGTCCAGAAGCTCACTAAAAGTAGGTTGAGAAACTCGACGTTGTGCTTTTGTCTCCAAAGGCCTAGGGGCTGTGTTGAATTTGGATGAATCATTCTTACGATCTTTGCCTCTGTCTAACCGACTCAGTTTCATTTCTAAATCAGACAGCAAGCTGTTTTTATCAGGAGTACGAGGAAGTTTTTTAGTTGGAGCTGTTTGAAGAGTATTTTGTCGTGGTGGAATTTCAAGAGTATTTTGCCTTGGTGGAAGATCAAGGGTATTTTGCCTTGGAGGAAGCTCAAGTACAGCTTCTTCAAGAGGTGGTGGAGGTGGAGGTAATCTATCGGGCACAGAAATTTCTTCATCAGCATCTCTTTGTAATGCATCTAAGCGAGCATTGAGAGCTCTCATTAGCTGGGCATGAGCATCACCAGCATCACCTGCTTCAGTAAACACATTCCATGAAGTCCCTTCTTTAGAAGATGGCTCAAAGTTTTTAGAATTTCTGTGAGGTGGAACAAGAGGTGGGTTACGTGGGGCTGAGGAACGTCTCACTGGGGGAGGAGGGGCACGACCCCCACAAGCTCCTTCACTGGATAATGTAGTGAGAGTGCCTTAGGAAAAAAACAAAATAACAATAAATAATTACACATGCAAAATCATTTGCAAAATAGTCGCAGATTCCAATACTTATGTCAATTTTGATGAGTTGAAGATAAATCTCAGGGCTGAGAACGTGGATCAAAATACACAGATATAATAATAGTAAAAAAATGGTCTTAAAATAATACAGCATCAGAGGGTGCTTTTTTCCCCAGTAGTTTTACGGTCTGTGCATGTAAAAAGAAATCTTATCAATTTTTTTTTTTTTTGGTATTAAAACTATACTCAATGCATTCATCTATGTCCCCTTTAATAACAACTGCATATCCTATTTTAATATTATTATTACTGCAATAACGGAATCCACTATTGCCCAATACAGTTGTTAAATTTTACAGTCCGACAAAAACTGAAGTAATTTCTAGAGTTCTTAGACTTTTAAAATGAAAATATGTAAATATGAAACAAATTGAACATTAACTTATTGGTGTTTTAAAAACACTCATTTTTTCATGCTAATATAGCTATTTTGCATTTGAGACAATATTTTCATAAAAGCCATTATGTGCAGTAATGCTGGCTGATCATCAGCTTTGGGAGCCTAGAATAAGAGAAAATGTCTGTTATTGAAAATATCGGAATTGTTTTGAGAGTTTTAGTCCTATACCTAGTCCCCTATTACCTATCTTTAAGTATTAATACATTATTGAAAATTTTTAGAAGTCATAGTTTAATTTTAAATTTTAAATTATTATAACTGTCTTACACCATAATTTAAAATCTGTGGTAGTATTTTGAATTAGAAATATCTTCAAGAATAGCCTTTCTCTCATGAATTCAATAGCAAATGCCTAAATATTGTAAAAAAATGAAGCATTCACTACTTGTCATTTTAATTACATTTTTTGGCTGAAATCTGGAAGCTAAAAAACTGTTCCCATCAATTGTTCATGCAAAATGCATGCTTATATAGTTTTGTCTACAGTGTGTTGTAAACTAAACAGCTTTGAAATACATGAGAGAGAGTTATCATGACTTCATTAAGTCCAATTATTGATTAGACTGATTATACTGAAACTTAATTTATTAATTGTTCAAACAAAAAACATAAGTAAAATACAAGACAGACACTACCCAGGCTAAATAACATGTTATTGACAGCCTTGCAGAATTTAGAATGTGCAAATCCTCTCAACAGGGTAGAAACATACTCACTGATTGACAGCCTATGCCATCACCATGTGGTCACCAGAAAAAATCATGGTATTCCCATTTGCTGATTACAAAAGAAAACTAATTTTGACTCTGCCTTTTGTACTGAAGATGATGCTTCGTTGGGGAAAAGGAAAGTGCAGGAAACCCAGTGTATTGTGAGAAGACCAATTTTAAGTCAGCAACGATTTGAGAACAGAAATTTGAAACTGCAAAATGCTAGAAAGTCCTATTATTTTTATAAAAAACATTCCCTTAAAACAATGCAATATTACATCCCCCCCTTGGGGGCATGCAAAGGACCAGTGGTAGCATATTTTAGAGGGGAGCAAGAGAAGGATTCCAGTGCAACTCGCCCTCTTGATTTTGATAGTTGTTGGCATGGGTGCAACTGACCCTCATCTGAGAAATAATCTTTGCCCCCCATCACTCCCGGAAAATATTCTGTCGACAACCATGACGCTTTTATGTTAATAATGAAAATAACATTTATCGTTAAGCTTTCGTCTTTTTGTCTCCATATGCAAAACCTTTATAAAATACAGTACAATCTTGATAATCAAGGTCTCTTGTCACATCATGTGCTTTCATTTGGTCGACACTGTAGTACACTACATAAATACACTATAAAAAAAAAAGCATTAAGTAAACTAGAAAACAATGATAAAACAGGGCAGCAAACAAAAGAGCAGGCATGTTTGTTTACATCCGCAGAGGTCGACGATCAAAACAGAGTATGACATGTTTCCAAAGAGCACAGGATTAATGAAAGTGCTGGATTATTAAGAGTACTGTAACAGCATTCTTTTTAATAGGTGAATGTATCTAATGATATTTTCCTATGAATATCTGCTTGTATTGTGTACAGCCTTTCGAAAAAGTATTCAAGTAAAATTGAAACTTCCTTTGTTGATTTCATACATAGTATGCATTTTGACAACCAACGTAAGGGAAAATGTTAAAATAGAAACCAAAAGTGAAAATACTATTTAAACTGCTTAAATGTGTCTGTCTGATAACTGTCCCATTCTCAAAAAAAAAAAAAAATAAATAAATTAATTAAAAAAAAAAAAAAAAAAAGACGTGGTTGGTCAAAAATGTTTTCAAAAATATTTTATTGTTGAACCTCTTCTAGTCTCCTTACTATATTAAGCCAATGATAGGGATTCTGCACCCCCCCCCCCCAACAAAATGCCATAGAAGTACTAACTATTATATAGAAGTCTGTGGAAAGTGCTGCCCGGTGCAGGCACTCCCTTTTCTCCCCCTTATGTACGATATGCCATTTCTTTAAAGGAGCCAATGAATTTGGCTTGCAAGTTTCTGGGAAAATGAAGTTTCCGAATTACTACCAATACATGAAGTAAGACATACCAGTATTGGGTATTGAGTGGAGGGGGGAGGGAATGAGACTATTTAGAACTTCTCATGCTTTAACAGGACACCATTCTGAATATGAATCAAACATTCACTGACTGAATGACTGAATTTTACAACTTAAATAACAGCTTTTTTTCTTTTTTAGCCTTTCCCAATTTTAATTTGGAGAACCAGTGTCATAGCTACGTGCCGGCCAGGTAGGCACAAGCCTCAGAAGGGTGCACTTTGCAGACTTTTCCTACATAATAAGTAAGATAAAGTTCAAAATTTTGCAAGGAGCACTCATGATCCTAGGCAGGACTGGACTGGACTGGCTCTTCTGGGGGTCATCGGTTAGAGATTGAAAAAGGGCTCCTTACTGGGGAATTTAGAGGGAGCAGAAAATGCTATATATGAAAATTAGGCTTAAGTGCCTAAAAACCATGTTTAACTGTTTTATAGCTGTTAGGGCCCCTGATTGTTCGGGAGACCCCTCGCGGTGCGGGGTCTGTGAAGTCCTCCACTATGCCACTGTGTAAAGGCATAACATTACAAAGAAATAAATAATCAAATTACTTTGGTATATTACTCTGATATATATCAAATTATTTCAATTATAAAGTAGTATATCCATTTTTGGGAGGCCATGCGAGGACCCTTTAGAACGGGGGCTTTCGGCAATCGCAGACCAGTCGACCTGGCCAGTCCGAGGCTTACCCTAGCTATGTGAAAAAGCAAAATGACACTATCAATATGAAATGACGTGAATATTTTTAGATATCCTATTTTACCATCGACAACAGAAAATATCACAAATAACTGATGCAAGTAAAAGCAGACTGAGTGTCGATGCCATTCAGAAATCATGGACTGTTTGTCCTTCATGCAGGTGGAATTGAAACTAAGGAATCTTACAGTTACAGATATTTAAAATATTAAACTTCTGGCACATCACATTCTTCTTCGTAATAGTGTAGTATAATCAAACTTTTTGTATTTTAAAAATTATAACATTTGAGAAAAAAGAAATGATTTGTTTGAAACAAATTTTTAATTTTTTTGCACATGAAAATTTAATTCAGTCGTAATTTCTTTGGTTAGCTTAAGGCACAGGGGAAAACTCCACCCGGGATAGCATGGACCTGCTCTCAACTGAGAGACAGACGCCTCTCATTAAAAACAAATTCCAGAATTAATTTTTTTTTTAATTTCAAAAGATCTTAAATTCTACCAACTCAGGGCCATGATTCTAGTATAAATATAACATTATACATTACAAACAAGATATCGCACAACACCAGAATATGGCAATAAAACTGCAAATATAATAATAACAGCAGGGTGTCTACCAAATTTCTGAAAGTCAATTTCCTGACTTTTGGGAGGTAGAAGGACCAGAAACGTATATAAGTTTCCATTTCCGGGGGGGGGGGGGGGGAATTTTAAAATTTTAAATCTTATTGTTATTAGAGTTAATATTAATGTTTTAAAATATCTGCTGGGAGGCCCGGGCTCCCCGGAGGACTTCTTCAACAGACTTTCAGCAATCATTCTAATGAAGAGATAAGTCCTCCAAATTGAACACTATCCAATACTTTAAATTCAAAAATAAAACGAAACTCAAACAAAGAGCGCACACTTTCTAAGAAAAAAAGGGGCCAATTGCTAGTGTTATATGCGAGCATGCATACATAAATATTGAGAAATATTAAGCAATAAAAATAAATACGTGCGTGGAAAATAAAATGATTGAATAAATCACGTATGATCATCTACTAATCCCGTCCACGATACTTCTAGCACAAATTTTAGCCACATTCGTCCTTCTACACTTCAAATCCAGAACACTGAGTTAAAATAAATAATCAGTGAATGAAATTCTATTGCAAACCAGACGGATGATCACGCGCTGACGACAGCTTTTTTACCCTCCCGTCACGATGGATGAGCCCCCATTTTTCCCTCCTTATGCAAACACATGGCTTGATGCTTTCGCGGTCCGAAAAATGCGTTGCAGTTGCTTTCGGTTTCGAGACTGACAAATAGGAAGGGTTAAAAAAAAAGGGATACCGAAAAAAAAAATGATTCTTTTGGTGAATTTTCCGGACCCATTATCCAATTTCCCGTTTTTTTCCAGACTCATTTTCCAATTTCCCGGCTTTTTCCAGACTTTCCGGAGCGGTAGAAACCCTGTAACAACATGTAAAAAAAAAAAAGAATAGTGTGTATCTGTGTAATGTACAATGTGTGAAATATTCGAATCCAAAATTATTATTTCTTAGTTTAGGTACAGTGGAGGCAAATGTTAGGTCAGAAGTGAAATGATTTGCCAGTTCCTGCTCCAACTGAATAAATTTCATTTACATGTCACAAAAATACTTCCTTCTTCCTGTATGAAGAAAAGACACCCAGCCAGTAAATATTGTACATACTTTGTTCTGAAACAGGTGTAGTTTCTTTCAATTTCTGCTGAAGAGCATTTTGAGCTAAAGTGGCAGCAAGATTTTTTTGGAATGAAGCCTGTAACAGGAAAAAGAAAATATAGCATGAATAATCATCAGACCTTTAACATTATTGATATTATTTAGAAATAATAAAGCAAGGCAGATTCAAGTAATTCAAAATCACACAAACATATTCCTATATAAATATGCATAATAATGCAAACTAAAAACTATTTAACAACAAAAAATATCATTTAAGACTTTTTGTCAGCTAAAGGTTTTAAACATTTTAAATTTAAGTGAAAATTAAAATACATTTTAAAACAGATTAGCAAAGTTAGCTTTATTTAAAATAATGCAATTATGTAAACGATGGAGATACTTAAACTAAATTATAGAAGAATACTAAGTAACAAAATTAATTAGTAATGATAAATTAATAAACAACACTATCACCTTCATTGAACTTTCTTGACTATTATCAGTTGAAACATTAGGTTTGTTAGAGGCACTGCCAATATCACCCAGGTTGGTATAAATAGGATTACTACCTAAATACCAATAATAATTAATACAAAAATTCACATAATAAATTTTACAACACAAGATACAATGCATGTTAGAACAAATGTCTCACTTCTGCTAGAAGCTATTTGAGTGTCAGATTTTTCTGGGCGTCTACTGAACAATCTCGGTTTAGGAGGAATATTAGGGGCTATTTTTTGCAATTCTTCAGCTCTGAAAGAAAAAGAGAAAACAACAATATAAACTAAACTTGTAACAAATTACATGAAGTATTTTTGACAATTATTTTAATTGTGCTAATTGATGTTTACACACACGTCATTAAATTTTTGTAAACATGGATTTTCTAGACATAATTTTGGCCATCAATGACTCAAGCATCATTATCATGACAACAGTACTTTCCTAGTCAACTTGATTCTGACTGACAGTCTGATACCCATGCTGCAGATGAGCAGCAAGTTTATTTCCTATGGTGGGCAAAGGCAACTTCACATTTATGTGGACAAAATAAATTTTCTTTTAATTTTTTAATTGAGTCAATTATGAATATTTACTGTATATTACTTTAAACAATAAACTTACATATTTTATGCAATTTTAAGAATGATTTCTCAAGTACAGTAATAGCAAAGAAATAATAACACAGAAAAATGCCAGTAAATATGTACAATATTTACTGGCACCCCTGGTTCTTCAAATTAGCTGAGGTACTATCCATTTTAGGAAAGTACACAGATTTTATTCAAACTATTTATTAAAGCTCCACTGATTTATCATTTGTAAGAGTCCATGAATCAGCTTATAAAAAATACTAAAATAGCAGCTGGTGATGATTATTAGTTACCTTAAAATTGGGAAATTTTTGCATTACTTTAAGGAATAGAATCTATATACAATCTCTTAAAAATTTTGTAAGTAAAAATTTCCAAACTCAACACACTGAACTAGCACAGTAAAAAAGGTAAATTTATGGTGCACATTTATTAAAATAGACTGTGTGATTTGAAATTGAAAATTCACCTTAGAGGTAATGGTGGAGGATATGCTTTATGAGTAGGTGTTGCTTCCTCGCTAATGTCATCAGGAAAATCTTCAGGCGGATAATCAGGAGAGTATGGAATTTCAGGTGGAATTGAAGAACTGGAATCACTTCCATTCAAAGGCCGGAAAGTGTGAGATGTTATAACTGGACGATTATGCCGCTCATAAGCTAGGAGAAAATGTTAGTAGAATTATTAAACCAATACCTATCAAAATACAACCTTACTCGTACCTTAATTTAAACAGAGTTTTATGTATTTGTTCACATACAAATTTTACTCTTCTTTTCAATTTACCTTAACATCTTGATAATTAAATACATAATGTGACATGCCAGAATTATATAGTATGTGTTTCATCTAATATTGTTATACTTTAGCAAGAGCTATCAGTTATTTGTGCTGTACTGGCTCATTGCCATACATTTGTACATCATAATACCTTGAAATATGTTTAGCACAAATACACTTGACATGAAAAATCGAATAACACGAAATTATGTAGTGGCCCGAACAGTAACTATGCAGTTTATTAGAAGTCTTAACACAAATTTTTTTTTTTTATGAAAAAATATTTCGGTTACCTCAGTTTTGTCCACCTCAGTCAATCCCATGAAGAAACTATCAAATCCACACACAGCAAAATCTATGCAGATCATGTGACTGTGACCTTTTATATACATGCCTAATTTGTGCTCAATCGAACGAACCATTTAAATCAGAATAATAAATAATCGAAATAAAATCCTGGCTATGCCACTGGTGCACAGTGAAAATAAATTATCTCACAGTTTGTACTTTCCAACTTAGTGTTCCTTAGTGTCTTATGAGAGATATCGAAAATTAAAAATAAATTTTAAATGCATACAGTTTAACAAAAACTAAAGCGTTTTTAACACGCTTTATAGCAAATTGAACTAAAAAGTGAAAAATAAAAATATAGTTTAAAAAACCAAAAACACGCTTTAGTGATAAATTGAACTAACCAAAAAGCGAAAAATAATTCTTAATATAGAAATAAATTAACGAACGAAAAATAGTATTATTGTGAAAAAAGCGTGGGGTGCTCTATATATCAGTTCTTGAGAATATTCGATCGGTACGATTAGTACAAAAATGATACAAAAAATATAGCACAAAGCGTCCCACGCTTTTTTTACAATAATACTATTTTTCGTTCATTAATTTATTTCTATATTAAGAATTATTTTTTGCTTTTTAGTTAGTTCAATTTATCACTAAAGCATGTTTTTGGGTTTTTTAAACTATATTTTTATTACTTTCTGAACATGTACCATGTAAGGAAAGTATTGTAATCATGATAAAAATCGACTGAGATTTTGGTGTATTCACATTTTGAGGTCTTCAGAATACGAGATGTGTGTATGTGAGTGAGCACGATAGCTCCTAAACGGTGCATTCAATTGAGCTCAAATTTGGTATATATGTTATAGGCCACCATTGCAAGACCGGTAATGATATTGGTATGTATAGGATTTATAGATTTTTTACAGGGCTACGAAAAAGATTCCTTTTACATTATGGCCAATGGGCAGAAATTCTTGGCTCTAGTGCTCTGTCATCTAAACAAGTAGTTTCCTAACTTTTTTGAGTCGGGAGTCCTTTTTAAACCTAAAATTTTCGAAGGCACCCTACCCTTTGTAAAATTATGACTAGTTTGAGATAAAAGCATAAAACATGTGTATCTTCATTATTTAATGTTTACTTTATTATTATTAAATTTATAATTAATATGATGTGTGAGCCTGAAAATCGCTGCACATTTTCTCAAATTGTGGAATTAAACTGGACATGGCAACACTCATTTCTTTTTCCACATCGACTTTTGCTCTGTACTTGCTATTTATTATAGTGACCACCAAAAAACAAGTACAAGTACGATGCACAGTACAAGCACAAGTACGACGTCAAAAATGTAATTAAAATAAGCTGAGCCTTATCACTCAAAAGTTGATATTCATCTTGTATCAAAATCCAAAATTCTATCAATTAAATGTTGTCAAACTTTGCTTTCAAACTGAAGCCATAACAGTGATGGCTCACACTCCCAATGACATTCTATGCCAGTAACTTTACTTTAGAAAATCTCAAATCTCCAGGATTTGTCTTTACATAAACCACACAAAAAAATCTGGATTTTTTGCCTTCTCATTTCATTTTTTTAGTTAGGCAAAATTTTTGGTTCGATTAATTGTGAAAGCTTTATAGCATTTTGCTGTGCCCCTGTGAAGAAGCTACTGCTTTGTGGTGCACAGCTTGGGAATTAATAGGTCTTTAATCAACAAATAAAAGCGTGTTAAAAAGAATGGTCTTAACATATTCTTGTACTCAACTCTTCCATAAAGTGATGGATCACAATATTTTGTAAAAATTAAAATATTGCCGTGCCCAGGATTTGAACCTGGGTTATTGAGGCCACAACGCAATGTACTAACCACTATACGATTACGGCCACAGTAAAAACGGTTTTCTTAAGATTGAAAGTAGAACACTTTCAAAGATTACAATCAGGATAAGAAATGAGGAAATTATTTAATCCTGGCAATCCTGATCAGGATAATGAGATAAACTTATAAAATTTTTGTATTGTCACCGGTTCTTCATAAATGTACAAAGTTTAAATTAAATCTGACCGTTTAATGTGTGCCAAATTTGAGTTCAAAGGAGTCGGTTACAAACATACATACAGGTGAAGCTAATAAATAAAAGCGTGTTAAAATTGGAATAATGGGATAAACTTATCAAATTATTCTATTGCCATCGATCCTTGATATATCTACAAAATTTAAATTAAATCTGACCGTTTAAAGTGGGTCAAAATCGAGTTCAAAGGAGTCGGTTACAAACATACATACAGGTGAAGCTAATAAAAGCGTGTTAAAAAGAGTGTAAAGAGAAATACCTGAAGATATGGTATGAGGTCTTTGTGATTTCACAATTGAAGCAGCAGCCTTTTCGAACTGAAGAGTATCTTGTAAATTTGGCCATGTAGACATGGCACATGGTGCTTCAGGAAAAGATGGAGATGGACTTTCCTTTTTCAAAGCCGAATCTGCTGCTCTAGCAGCTTCATGTACCTATGAACATTTTCCTTTTGTTAAAAAAACTCTGGTAAACAGTAATTTCTGGCAAAAATATGCAACATCCAATTAATAGGTAATAGGAAACTTTTAAAAATGGATGAAATTACACCGTGAGTTTCATTTTTCAGGTTTATCCCATTGAACATGGATAACTAAAGTGAAAGTAAGATTTTCTTAGCACAATAGAAAAAAAGTCCTTAGACTAATGTATATAATATGAGAATTATATATACAATATATATAATTCTTGTATATAAAAAGAAATATTGTATATAATTTGGGAGTTCTCTTTAAATTCTGATGGAAGAACACAGTCAATTAAGAATAGGAATTGAATTTTCTTTTCCCAAAATCAATAACCATATCTTATTTATATATATTAGCAACAGCTCATCATTAGGGGCCTGGCCCCACCGCCGAACCATCATCAATCAAAATTACTGAGTATTATGTAGCACAATTCTTTTAATAATTGACCTTTAATGAAAAAATGCACACGTTATTCTGATACTATCCATTAAAACAAGCACATAAGACTGTAGTTCCAAATTTTCCCTGTCTAAACCATGAACAGGCCATGGGCTTGTGTTTGCTCCAGCATTTTTTTTTTTTTTTTTTTACCATTTACTGGGCAAATTTGACATTGAGCAAAAAACCCATATTGACACAACATTAACTTGGCTTCAAAATGGCTTCTTTGGTGCTGTACTCGGGGTCCAGAACTTCGGGCCCTGGCATGGTGATCTTTGCGACTGTATGGAGAAATTTCGCCAATCAGCAGCTATTGGCAAAATTTTCTGCTCAGTAGGAAATCAATTTCGTCAGTCGGTAGCTTTGTTTTTTATAATCTCAGCTTCCTACCTTTATCTCTGCGATTCAAGCTATGTAGAACAAGACAGAGATGGAAAGGAGAGTAGCAATGACTCACTCATGAAGCATTCAAAATACCGTAATTTCCGGCTTATAATCCGCAGCGATAGATAATCCGCAGGTGCTTTTTTTTCAAGTAGAAAAAAATATTTCTTTAGATAATCCGCGGATAGTATGGCGATGCTTTGACCGAAATTGGTAATTATTTTCTATGTATAGTAAAACCACAGTATTAATATTAGAATCAGCTTACTGTAAAACATTTCCTACTAAAAATCTATTGTTATGAATGAGAATTATCAAACATACTTTGACGGTCATTTTTCGATTTAAATCACAATTGATACACAATTTTTAAGCTAGGCATTCTACCTGTAAGCCCTAAGAAGTGTATTATGAAATTAATCAAAAATAAGAAAGCGAAAATTTCTTTCGGAACAAACAAAACAAAATTTATGGTAGCATACAGAATACTTATCGCATACTTTGTAACATCGTAATTATTTAGTCAAGTGACATTATTATAAGAAAAACAAAATTGAACTGAGACCTACCTTTTTACTGGAATAATATATATACAAACAATAAACCTTATACTGGAACAATATATGGACAGCAAATATTGAATAAGTAATCAATACAGCCAATACTCAGCAAAATTTACGCTTAATATTTACAAGTAATTAAAAAAAGAAACTAAAAATTAGAATAATCTGAATCTGAAAAATCCCAAAAGCAAATCATCATTCAATTCCAAGGAGTCACCAGAATCGTCGTTCAGTTCAGTGGTCGATTCAAAATTTTCTTCTAACAGTCCACATTTTTTAAATGCATTTTTATAGTACAAACAGAGATTTCATCCCATGCAGTTTTTACCCAGTGGGTTACGTCTGCATACGATGCACGTCGCATTTTTCTACTCTTCGTATACTCATGAACGTCTTCTTCCATCCATTTTTCCCATGAGTTTCTTATCTTCGATTTGAAAGACTTGTTGATTTCAACATCCAGGGGTTGCAGTATTTTTGTTAGTCCAGTAGTATTTATTGCAACGGACAAAGTCCCAGAAGTGTCGACAGTTCTGTTTGGGGGAGAATCAAAGCACACGGGAACTTCATCCATGTTAAATATTTCTGCAGAAATGAATTTCTTTTCTGCAATTACTTTTTTGGTGTAAAGTAAAAACTCATCTTTTTTCATCTCCCAGTCAGTCGGCAGTTTCTGTCCAACAGTAGTGCGATTCCGTACAGAAAGATTTTTTCTCTTCATGAACCGGTAGCACCATGTGGGGCCACGATCGAAACCTCTAATCTGCATTTCTTAATGCAGATTAAGAAATGTTCTTCTCTAATGTTCTTAATGCTCTTCTCTAATCTGCATTTCTCTAATCTGGCAATTAATTTAGCCTTAATTCTTATTTTAACTGTAGATACAGGATTCCCTTTACTTCTTTCTTCTATAATCCAGTGCTGTAACACATCTTCTAATTCAGGCCATTTTGGCTGGCTAAACCGAAAACTTTTACATTTTTTGTTCCTCGCATTTTCTAACTTCTCTTTAGATTTTCTCCATAAGCAAACGTTGGATTCATCGACTTGAAATAGTCGTCCAGCCTCCCTATTTCCAAATTCTTCAGCTTTACTGATTACTTTCAGTTTAAAATCAGCTGAATAGCTAATGCGTTTTTTCGACATTTCTACAACTTTCGTATGAATCTTTTCAGCCAAGTTGTAGAAATGATGACCGTCATATATGATCGTCACGTATGATTGTCACGTACCCTAATATGAAGTAGTGATGCCAATTTTTTTGACGAAATTTCCCCATTTCATAGACTATTCATTTAGAGCGGAGAGCCCAATCAGAAGTCGTTTCAGGAAGCTATGACTTATGACCCTCAAAGGTCCCTGTTTTTCCCCATCTTCAAGAAATCTACTGAACGACTGCAGTGGCATCCTGTGTCATGTAATTAATTAACAGACTTAAATCTTTTTCATGGTCTAAATATACTGGAAAAAAAGAAATGAACTTTTTTTTTGTTTTTATAAATAAAGTTTTTTATTGTAAAATCTGAAGGCTTCAGGAAAAATTTCAGTAGATAGTACGCAGCGATGCATAATACGCACTGGATAAATTTTCATCTTTTTTAGTAGATAATCCGCGGATTATAAGCCGGAAATTACGGTACATCTGTAGGGATTCAGTTATCAAACATACTGGATAGATTTATGAGTAACCTGGTGTCAAATAGAAGGGAAAAAAAAAAAAAAGGAACTGGCAATATATTTTAAAAAGCTTTACTCTTGAACAATTTCAGAAAGGAAAAAAATAACGTAACAGCCTTTTTTGTTACTTTTCCTAACTGAACAGCCATAAAAAGCAGAACAGAGTTAGAATTTTTATATTTAAGGGGGGTGGAGCACTATTACTTGATATTTTATTTCAACTCTGACTTGCCTCCATGAAGTTGAGTTGAATATCAAGTAACAGGGCTTCAAAAGAATTGTAGAAATAAAAACGATTTCTCACAAAGAACATAGTACAATAAGCCAGCAATTACATGATAGCCAAATGCAGGAACACATAATACTTCAATGTACATCTTTTAACTTACAGCACAAAGCTAATTCTAATTTTTCTTCATCATAAAAAAAATAAGTCACTATTATAAAAAAAAATCAGCCTTTCATCCTTTGAGTAGGTTTATAAAATGAGAACCAAGCTTGCTTGGGGTCAAACACTGGGGGCTTTGCGTCAGGCTGACCACCTGGCCTAGGCATATGCATCCGCACCTCAGAGCCCATGGTGGCGAAGGCCTTGGCCCCACAGAGGGGCTGTTGCACCAATGTTTGATTTTTATTATAAAAAAAAAAAGTTTGAATTTCGAAGATTATATGTATAGCTATACATTACTAAAATGAATGATGAAAGTGAATTATATGTTTGTTGAAATAAAAACCAATACAAATTTCAATACAAAGAACTTTGACACTGCTTTGTTGTTAGGCAGCTCAGATTCAGTTGGCCATATGCAGACAAAACAATATTAGAAAATTAAATGAGAACATGAAGTAAGCATCCTTAACAGAATATTTATGAAAGTTAACATGAACTTAATGCATGCAATTTTAGTACTTTTGAAATTTCTAATGTAAAAATCAGGCCAAAAAATCAATTTACGCAGGAAAGAGAAAAACACTAATGATAGTTAATGCTGTACTGATTATGGTTAAGTTTTATTTATCAAAAAAGGTCAGTAGCATTACCTCCCTTTGGCACTTTTTTATGTTATTCTTTTCAATTTTAATTATTTTGCACCAAGCTACAAATTGTACGCAAAGAATCAATAAACAGGTTGAAAGAATGCACCAACTGCACATAAGAGCTGCTGTAAAATGAATAGCAAATAGTACCTGATCAATTATTTCCAGAGGAGGGGGTGTTGGAAGTCTTGGGAAAAGGGTATCCTGAGAGGTAAATCCAGAATCTTGAGAAGATACACTTGATAATCTAAATGCTCCACTGGGTGGCTACAGATGAAAAAGATAATCGGAAAATAAAATAAAAAATGCACAGATAGACAACTTTTTTACATATATCATGTTATTTATTTACTCACTGGCTGAAGTACCCTTTCTTTGTACAGGAATGGAGATTGTTAAAACTAATACAAATGAAAAAAGTAATATTTTTCTGTTTTTCTCAGCAAATTTTTGTCTTGTATAAAGTTTATTTCTTTGCCTCTGGTTCCATATTTCATATTTCCAAAACTATCTTCATTGTGATTTTATTTATTATTTATTAACGCCCGAATTCACCATTAACTTCAACTGGCAGTTCAACCAGCAGTTCCGTAACTGCCGGTTGGAGAACTCGGCTGGTCAGTTCAAAATTCATATTCACCATTAACTGGCGAGAAAAAGTTATTGAACCAGCGGTTCCTCAACCTAGGTTGAAATTGGGCCAATCAGTGTGGTTGAAACAGGGCACGGTTGAATCCGAAACACTCATTGGTCAAGTGACCACAAAGCATTGGGAGTTTGCATCACGAGGTAGTTGATCCTTTTGCGCCTCTGCAAGTGACCCTGCAATCGCTCTGCTCCCCCCCCCCCCCCTCATCTTCCCTCATAGCTCTTTGTCAGGAAGGAAGGGGAGAACCAGTTCTGTGAAGGAATAGAAGGGGAAGCTAATTTTTCGGGGAAAATCTTAATTGAGCATGCTCGGTTATTTAAAAACCTTGCTCTGTTGCAAGGTTGAGTTTCTCAACCAGAATTGGGATTTTGTGGGCAGTTAGTTCCTGTCCTGTAAATGGTGAATACGAGGGTAAGGGTCTGGATTTTTGAATTTGAGCAAATATGTTTCTACATAAAAAGTTAGCACTGTGACGTAATGACCATATATTTAAATAAAGGTCTGAATGTGCATTTTATTATCTGACAAAATTAAAAAAAATCTGATTGATAGATTTTAAGCAAAATCTATTTATTTGAATGGATTTCTAATATGTGTTTACTTGTGACATTATAGTGACCTTACCATTTACAATTCGATGCTTTGTTTGAAACTATTATTCTTTCCTCTTTTCATTTTTCAAATGCGAAGTTTTAATAAAACACTATAATAGTTGGTCAGTGAGGAATTCCTTTTTAAAAATCTCAAAAATCAGTAAATAATGTTAAACATTCAGAACAAACTATTTTTGATAGAAAATTTTATCTTCTATCCAATGGTATAGTGGCTATATATATATATATATATTTAAATTATTATTTTTGCTTTTATTGCTGAATATCTCAGAAAAATTGCCCAAAAATCGATAAAATATTGGATAAAAAATTTTCTAGGTCGAATTAAAAAAAAAAAATAATAATAAAAAAAATAAATAAATAAAAAAAATCGCTTTGAGGTGCATAATTTCATGTTTAAGAGTTTCCTGTCTACTAAATTTGGTAATTCTATGTGTAGCTGCTTGCTTGTAATGCTGCTTACAAACAAATAAACAGACAGGGATCATCTTTTAGAACTAGAGATTAATACCAGATTTATTTTTTGCTTTTATTACACATGGTAAGTTTTTAGAACAAAACTATAGCTATTCTAGATTTTTAAAAATCACATAAATAACTTGAAGTTTTGTAAAATGAAATCCACGTAAAAATAACAAAGTTTCTTTGAATGGTTTAGTTGTAAGAAAATACCTGGGATAGAGATCTACTACGTTGATGAGATGAAGGGGAATGAGTACTGTCACTGGAGGAACTATTTAGACTACTAATACTGCAAGTACTGGATTTCCTGGAACCCACAGAAGTCGGTGACCCGGGAGGTGTCTGGAAGAAAGAAAGAAAAAACTTTTTTTTCATGCAAAAATAAATGATTAAATAATACTGATCACATAACATAAAGAAATAATATCAACATATCAGAAAAACTGATATTAATAACACAAATTTTCTGCTTTTGTATGCTAATATAGAGACATAGCAATAAAAAAAACTTCTATTTAATAAAATTTTTGAAACAATATTTCATAGAAGGGCTAGTTTGAGCCAATATTTTGTTTCTCAAATTTTTCTTTGTCAAACAGAGATTTATTTTTTTCACTGAATAAATAGTTTACTCATAATAATAAAATATGTACTATTTTGAGTTGTATACTCAAATAATAAAATATCTGAAAAGTACGAGATTTTGTGCTAACTTGTTATTGTGGTCTTTTTTAAACCATAGATAGATTAAATAGTTTTTGCAGATTGTGCTGAAATTGTTGGTTTTAGAAATAAATTTTGTTTTTGGGTCCAAATGTTGTGTTTACGTATACTTATATGATACATCAACTTTTAAGTAACTTTTCAGATTTAAGGCAGGTTAAATAATTTATTGGGTTCTTTAAGGTTATATAGCAATATAGAGTGAGAAGAGCGAAGGGGAGATGGCCATGAAAATCCATGTGGATTAATTAAGCAGTTCCAGAGGCAGAAAGCTCTTGATTTTTGAGGTGCAGTCGTATTTATGCTGACGATACCACGTGGGACAGTAAGATATAACTCTGCCTCTCTCTCATCTATAATTAAATCATATACATTTATTTACATGACCTGCATTTGCAACACACATACACTAGAAAAGAACCCAGAATCAGGCGACCTGGTGCTTGGCAATTAACTAAAGAAATAAAACATAGCTTCAATAATGTGTGTGGCATGTATGACAGGAAAGCAAAGCTTACAGTGAAAGCACCCTGCTTAATGAACAATGCTCGAACTATTTAAACCCAAACTACCTTTTTATACATTTGGTATGATCACAGCATTCTAATACATAGTGATTAAAAATAATGCAATAGTAAGCAAATAATGGTATTGGTAATTAATAGTCATGATGCATAACTAAATACTTACTCTAAATGACCAGCTTGTATCAGATGTTTTAATATCTTGAATAACCTGTTCACTAGCAGGAGGAAGAGAATTAGGGTCTTCTACAAGTTTTCCTAGGGCATCTAACACTTCCTGAATATGACTAACTTCATGCATTGTTGATAATTCATACTCCTAAGAAAATCAGACACATTTTGACACAAATTTAACAAAATAGCCACTTAATTCAACATAACTGGATTAGATTAACTTAAACCGAAACTGCCCTTTCCTTTGCTGTGCAGAAAAATACAGCTCTATCTAAACTTGAGTCACCCTCAATTAACATTTTTGTTTTTTATATAGTGGAATCTAGTAACCATAATAAGTAAATTTCTTACTAAACTAAAGATGCTCTCTGTTCTCCAAAATCATAATCTTTAGAAAAAACTTTTAGTTCAGTAATTAATTCAACTGCAATTTTCGTTTGTGAGAACACTTAAACAATCCTGCAAAAAGTGTTTTTCTTTGGTGCAAAGTATTCAGATAAAAAAAAAAAAAAAAAATGCTTTTTTAAATTTCCAATGCACCTATTCCAGCTTATTCACCAATGCACCTATTCCAGCACCTAAACACATATTCCAGCTATAAGAGTTCACAACTCTAGTATATTTCTGAATATTGATAACCCAAAGTACTCAACAGCAGTACAACTTTAACATTATCTGGTATATTTATTTTCTTGGGTACTAACAAGTATATTTTGAAGGATTACTTGAATTTATTTCAATTAGCAACAAGATTTCTGATCATTTGAAAAAAGGATTGGCAATTAAATAGTGAAACAACAGAACCCCTTCCTTTTTTTTAATGTATAAATATAAACCTCTTTTTCCTTGAATTAAATTGTCTTTTGTTAATTGATCATAAAAAAGAAAACTCCAAGGTACAGAAAACTGTACACTGACTATACGAGATGTGCTCAAGGAATTTTGAAAAAAAGTTTTTAAAATGTCCACTATGTGGCATTTTGCTTGAAAAAACAGAAAATTTAGCAATGGAAAGGGTAGTTCAAAGAGTACAAACAATTACAACATTTGTTCAATATTTTTTGAGCATTTATTAACTAATTTGTGTCATCTTTTAAACTGACTTCAGTATGCAAAGCATCACTAAGAGGGCATTTTTTAAACTAAATAAAAATTAAATTCCCTGAACATATCTTGTGTACAGTCTACATGGCAAATTTAGGGGAAATCTGCTCACCTGTTTCAGCTGTAGAATGCTGTTATAGGGGAAGTTTAATTGAAGGTTGTTGATGCAAAAATCACATTTTGCATAGTTAATTTAAGTTATAGTTTTACCAGAATTATTACAGATTTAGGACTATTTAAAAGTAGTTGTTATGGTAGTAAATAAATTACGAAAAAGGTACCAATATATAATTTTTGTTAAGTATTTTGCATTTCTCTAAGAACTAAGGGGAGAATGTGAGTTTTGCATCTATGCCCCCCGATTCTAACAACTATGTAGATTTGAGAACAAGTTCACAAAACTGAAGTTATCAATCTAACACATTTATTTAAAAATTTTAAGCAATCTCTTAGTCTTAAGCCCTGGTTTCCAAATTGCGATGAACGTTGTGCGACACTCTTCCGTGAGGGTATTTAATGACCATAGCAGTGTGGTCAGTCGGCGTCTCCAATCCATAGCATATATTTCTTCGAAGGTGATTCCCTACAAGCGGTGCTTTACAGTTGTCACCTCGGGCAGTTTTTCGTGGCTGTCAAAACAAGCACGCCATCACTGCGTTCTTGGAAACGAGGGCTTTAAGCTATTTAAGCATTGTTAGAGATAAACTTACAACAACAGGACGAAGACAGTTGACGAATAAGCAGTATCTTGAACGTTCTTCAATTAAAGCTCTTCGTAAGGCTTGTTTTTCAGTTTCTTCCAAGAGATGATATTTATTATTTACATCACGTATGGCACTATCCAAGGTTTTTTTAGCATCTCCTTTTGGAGCTGAAAGAAAATAGAAAAGTAAATTGTTTTAAAATAAATTCTATTACTACGAATATTTTATTATCATGTCTCACAAATAATTAACATACCTTTTCTAACCTTTTTTTGCAATCTAAGTGTATCGGAAGATTTTTTCTTTATATCTTGCCTTACTCTCTTGTATTCTAAAATATGTGAATAAAAAGAAATCATGTAGCTACAGGTTTTTTAATATGTATTTCATCCATCAATAAACTTTAACAAAGTTAAAGGCAACATGAATGCATGAAAATCAACTATATAATTCCATTACAAACAAACAGTGAAAACTACAGGGGGGAAAAAAAGCAGTATTTAAATAAGTGAACATTTTAAAACACGATGTTTCATATGTTGGTCATTTTCAAACAGATTAACCGGAAGGAGAAAAAGACAAAACTTTTCACTTTTCACAGGAAATAATAGACAGAAAATATGCAATAAGCGACATCTCTTATTAAAAAAAATTATACTAATAAAGCTTTTAATGAATTAACATTAAACTATCGCCATGTTGTCAGAAACAGCATTCATATCTTGATTCAACTTTATAGAAAATTATATAAACAAATAAAAGTTAAGAACACATAGAATAAAATTAAATAGTCACAAATTTTGAATTACACTATATAGTTAAACATACCGAAAGACTTTTTTTTTTTTTTTTTTAAATAAGTTATTGGGCAGCAGAGATGCTTTTTGCTTCCCAAGAACATAAAAAAGATTTTTGAGTAACAATTGTGTTTTCCTTAAGTAGCCAGACTTAAGGAAGAGAAATCTTAATCTCTTCTTATCAAGAGGGCCAACCAAAATTAAAATTAGGTTCAAAATCTTCGTTGAAGGCTTACAAAGAAATTATAATAAGCTAAAAGCTACATCTCAGATAAACTGACTTAATATATGTTTAAATAAATCAATTGCCTTACTTTTTCCTTGAAGGAAGTTTAGTCACATTGAAACACTCAGTACAGTAGGCTCTCGTTATATTGTCTTTGTCGGGAGACAAGAAAAATGTGCGATATATACAATGGCTCAATACATAAAGGGGTGGGAGAATACAGTAAAACCTTTACTTTTTTGAACATATGAACATAAAATATACAGAGTAGTTGTGTTAAAAACAGGAAAATAAAACAGAAAGTAACTTAAACAATAAAGATAGAAAAATTTTCATATCTTATTAATTTTATTAAAATACACAGCTGCATTCATATTTTAAATGTTCTACTAAAGAAAATTTGGGAGACCCAGAAAAAGTGCAATATAACAAGCGGTACTGTATTCCAATATGAATCTACAGCTAAAATATAATGTGCATATCATGCAATTTACCAATGATTAGGAACATGTTAAAAATCCCAATTAAGTACATATTCTTTATAAAAGCACAAAAAATAAATCGAAAACTACTTAATAGTAAAAAATGTATTCCACCATGCCACATAAAAAAAGGGGTGGGTGGTTGGGATGGAGAACAATCATGCATGATTTGAAAATGCTAAATAAAACTAGTCAACATAAAGGAATTAAGGGAATAAATCATGCTTAATTTTTTTCAATCAAAACCTTTAGCATGATCTTTATCCATTTGATAGGCTACTTTCTTCCAGTCTTCTAATTTTTCCTGGAGTGGAATCACTAAGTGGTCTAGCAGTGCACTAAAACACAAGGAATACGTAACATTGCTCACCTTCATCCAACAAAAAACAAATTACACTTTTTAAAGACAAATCCCTCGAAATAGATGCTAAACTGCTCAAAATAAGAATTCCTTTATCAATTAGAACAAACAACTTACTGGAAAAAAAAAGAGAGATTTAATTTTTTTTTAAAGGTTTATTTGACATAAAAAGCTGTCAACAATCCATTCTAGAAAATCGGATTTTATGGTATTGCATAAAAATTAATACATACTAAGAATAGAGTTTAATTTATACTCAGTTTATATCATTTAACTTGCCAATAATCAATAAATGTATATATAGAGAGTATTTCTTATTGTATAAATAAATATATATATGAATTTAATTTTTGAAAAAGTTCTATAAGCAATTCTACAGTATAACCTTGATATCCCAAAGAACTTTCTTTCAAGAACTTTTTATCAATCAATGGTTTGAGGCAAATTCATAAATAGCCTAATATCAAAAT
This sequence comes from Cheiracanthium punctorium, assembly GCA_038373885.1. NCBI lineage: Eukaryota > Metazoa > Arthropoda > Arachnida > Araneae > Cheiracanthiidae > Cheiracanthium > Cheiracanthium punctorium. The sequence goes on from JAWZYV010012939.1 coordinate 103,664, forward strand.
AACATTCGCTAAACACTAGGAAGATGGCATTTTTTGAATATTAACCAAATATTAGGATCATAATAAAAAATATTTTGAATGAAAATCAATATTTTCTCAGTATTGAGGATATTTTGGTATAAACCTATATTTTTCCATTAATCAAAATACATCGAAACAATTAAAAATATATCCAATAAAACAAACTATTACGTCAGCATTTGTTTAAAACGGAAATATTTTAGTGCATTCTTAATATCAAATAAAAGTTGTTCCAAGGGATATTTGCCAACACACATAATCTTTAATTTAAATTTCAAATGTGTCATCAATGCACTGCAACATTGCAAACAAGTTTTTTTTTTTTTAATAGTTTGCCTTTAAATCCATTTTCCCTTAATAGCCCAGGCAAATAAGACTTTTGCTGCCCGAAAAATAGTGAAGAGCTGGAGATGATTTTAATCCATCGTTGGCATCCCAAGTAAGTGGTGGATGGGTTTTGCGAAGTAAATTTAGGTGGGGTTCACTTTTAGGAGCCAAAAAAACGTGAAATTTTGGCACTTTTTTCAGCTTTTCGCATAAACCTTGGAAATGCTGCATCGTACCGCAAAGTGATTTATTACAAAACTCAGCTAGAAAACGTCATTTTGCTATGGCATACTTTCTGTATCATTCGTAATTATATATGGTTAGTAAATAGCTGTTATATATTAAGAATAATATTTACTAAGAAAGCCGATTAAAAAGAGGAAATCGTTTGGGGGAAAAATAAAAAATAAACTTGCTAGTGTGCAAAACTATTAAAAATATCGAGAAGAGCAATAACTATATACAGCTGGCGACGAACACTGGAATAATGATTGTTTGATAATTAGCAACTACATATTTATCAAACGTAGCTACCAATATTTGAGGATTGACAGATGGAATCAGAAACATTAAGATAACTTTATAAAATTTTGAATTTCCCAACCATATTCCCCCCCCCCCCAACTCCCAAGTGAAATGCCTACGTAGTTCTGCTCTGCGATCGGGCTTCTCACTTGAGTCAGCAAAAGCAAAACATACTAGAGGGGCCCCTTTTTGGGTTACCCAGCTCGTGCAAATGAAAACAAACTATGAAAAAGGCAGTAACAGTATTTCGATCTGAAAGAATAGAATATTTAAAAAGGCATTTTAATAAATTACACTAGTGGGAAAGATCCGATTTCATAGACTGTTTCTGTGAAAGGGCTGCTTTCAATAGAACCTATTTTTATAATAGGGTTATTGTACTCAATCGTATTTCTGTGAAGGGGCCGTTTTAATTAACATATTTTTGTGATGGGCTGCAAATGGTATGTAGGAAAAAAAAAGTGGTGATTGTTGACTAAGAATAATAAAAATGTAAAAGCAGGAGGGCAAAAAGAAGAGAAATAGGGCAGCCCGGGCACTAAAAATACAGAAAAGGAACATCGGACGCCGCGCCCTGCCAAATCAATATAGAGTCAACACTAGAATCTGTAAAGGTGCTGACTAATGTGAACAAAAAGGAAAGGGATACCGCAACGTGATAAATGTAAACAGAGGGGAGAGGATGGCGCTATGAATGAAATCCACGCTAGAAGAGCAGCAGGCAGGGCGCCGTTTTTAGGTGGCAAAATGGTGGCGATTTTTTTTTGAAAGGGCAAGTAGGGCGGGATTTTTTGCTTTAAAGCGGGCGCAAGGTGCAGCGCCCTTCGAAAAATACCTAGGATGAACACTGATAGTTTATATACAATCCTAAAATTAATGTTGTTATCTGAATTTTAAGATAAACAACCTAACCTGACAGAGAAATATAAGATATAGAAATTAACTTCCCATGAAGCGAAATACAAATTTTATAAAAATCTTTTTGTAAATCAGATTTTCTTTGTAATTTTAACGATAAATTAAAATGAATTTTGCAAATATATGTACATGTATATTAAGAAGAAAAGAAAGTGAGAACTTAATTTTGTTAGTGGAAAGAGTTAAAAAATTAAATAATTTTGAGACAAAAGAAATCTGAAAATTGCAAATCAATTCACAAGCTTTGAAATAATCTGCACTGCAGCACTTACAGCTCTGTTGCAGCTTTTTGGCAGGTTCCGAATAAAATAATATCAATAAATCATGTTTAATATATAAAAGAAAAAATAATATAATTGATTTAAAGTAACACTATAATATTCCTTCAATAAATAGAAAATACTTCAGCTAAGATGTAACACTGAATGATAATAATAATAACAAATATTTTTGTAACTGCGTCCGAAAGACATAAATGAAAAATAATACCTGCAAAATGTTTTTAATTTAGCTTCAACACTTCTATGTCTGAGACACAGTCTCGTAAGAGCAGAGCCTATATCTTTTGTTGCACCTGTTTGGAGAGAAAATGAAGCTATAAACAGAAGTATCTAGAATCAGAATATAGAACACATTGTAACGTCTTCAGGATACAGCCACCAGATAATCAGTCATTCTGGGTTAACATATGTTTATTCCAGCCATTTACAATAATTACATAAAATTCACACTGACACTTTATTAAACAAAATAAAATAAAATCCACAAAAACTCCTTGCTCGGAGTATTTCATTAGCAGTTAAAACAACAACCCCCGCATGGGTCATCTCCTCACGTGCTGGACGTACTGCGCACTCCTCGTGTCCAACTCACAGTTTTGTAGGGAGACAACAGAAGTATCTTCTCTTCAGTTCAATCGCAACAGCGAATTCATTCGGGTGATGGTTCGTAAACAGTTCCCACTCAAGAACGCACTAAGTTCGTTTACTATCTTGAACACGGCAGTCGAAGGAGTCCTCACAAGGCTGTCAACGTGATGACAAGAGGAACCTTACAACATACATAAAGTTATGTATGTACTTTTCAGAACACATGCATAAATTAATGCTGATAAATGAAATAAATATGAATACAGATGTCGTAATTAGAAAAAAAGTAATGTTTGAAAGAACAGCACTTGCATACTACCTTGTCTGTTCTCCAAAACAAGCATTATCACGTCAAGAAAATATCAGATACCTGTATTGACATTCAGCTACAGCTCACTACGACAAAATATTGGTCTCTATAGTCCTTTATAATGAAAAATTCATATGAATTAGTTCATTTGTGAACTATTCATTATTTGTATGGTATAGAGGCATGTGTATAAGAGGGTCTTTTAAGTAGAAAAATAAAATATTTTGTTCCTTATGCATTATGTAAACAGTCAGCTAAAAGAGGCTATATCACACCAAGAAAATATTAGATAATAGGCCAATAGCTTTGGCCGAATACCGAATATTTGGCACATAGTTTAGGCCGAATATTACATTTTTTTCAATTTCATTTTAACTGTAAATAAAATATTGCTTTTCAATTTTGTAATTAAATACTAAATAAAGATTAATTAAAATTCATTTTATATCATTTGTAGGTACTTAAAAACACTCAACAGTATATTATCTGTAAAACTAATAAAATATTGGTCATGATAAAATATCTTTTACAAAGTTAAACACTAATAACAGCGTAATGTTGCAGAATACTCTACTAGTTCCTGGATTTGTCGTTCTAAAGTCCAGTAGGTGTAGAAAGTTCTAGAAAACAGTCCACTTGTCAGAATGGAACACTAACTTTATGGCTTCTAGAACTTCGTCGAACAATCATTTGTGATCAGCTGTACAAAATTCATAAGCACAATCAGACAGTAATGTGCTTTTAACAGTCTGCTTAGTACAGAAGCTTTCACAAATGCTGTAATTCTCACACAAAATAAAACACTTCCACAGACAAAATTCAGTAGAAATATACGAAGGATAACACTAAAATCCCTCAAGACTCAACAATGAAGAGTTTACACACAGCACTTAAAAATCAGCTTCATAAACAAGTGAAAACACCGTTTCTATAGCGTCAATACAAAGCCTTAAGCTTCACGGAATCTGCTCTTGGTAGAAGCAGAAGCAAGACTATCGGGGTAGTCTGCTTATATTTATAGGAGAGGCAGAAGCTACAAGGAACTTCCAGAAGAATCTATTTCTCAAAGATTCCGCATAAAGCGGGAATTTTGATTATGTCATAGAAGAGAAATATTAAACTATTATGCATGTTAATGCAGCAAAACTAACTTTACAAGCCCCATTGGGAAAAACTCGCCAAATGGCCAAAATATTACCAAGCTTGGCGACTTTTGGCAAAATATTGCTAAATTTAGTGCCAATAATAAGTTCCCAAAAGTGAAGTTACGAAAGCCTAGGACCAATATTTTTCGAGATTTCTAAAAACGACATACAAATCAGTTGGAAACCCAAATCTCTGTATCTCCGGCTCTAGCTGACCAATTTTGATGCAACAAAAAGCACATTTTAACTATTTGAAGTGTAGAATATGAATTTTCAACTATTTAAACACAAGAACAGCAGGTTGCCCGAAAATTCGTACCAATAATTATATTTTGAGATATTCCTAATTTAATAAATATGCTATGGTAAATGTCATTAATCTGGTAACTATACATAATCACATCACGTTTTGGGTTTTACAGATTCTGAGCAAAACATATTTAGCAGCTTTTCAAAAGCATGTTTGTAATTAAGGATCTGAAAAATTTCCTTCTACGCTCATCCAATAAAGAAATTAGAAAATCAAGTCAAGTAGTGTCACCAAGTAGAAAAGTCTGCATTTCAGCAATATTATTAATGCGTTAGATTATGTTTCATTCAGCTTAAAATTCAATGACTTAGGATATTTTATTATATGAGATTAACTCATTGAAGTATAACTAAGTAATATTATTTGTAAATGCATTAAAAAAAAAATTTCTCTCTTTTTTTTTACTGAAATTATTCAGCCGAATATGTAGCAATATTTGGCCGCAACTATTCGGCTGAATACCTGTTCAGTATTCGGTCTACCAAATATTCGGCAAAACAGCCGAATACCGAATAGTGGCCGAATATTCGTTACATCACTATTATTAAGTTCAGAACACTTAATTCTTTTTGTTAATTTAAGCAATTCATAAACTTCGAAAATAGATATACCTACATGCAGCTACCAGCCAAACAAAACATTTTTGATGAACTTAGGATCTTGAGGGTTTTGAAGTACACATTTTATTTTGGCAGTTTTTAAGCATACTGGCAGCTTTAAAATGACTTTTTAAAAAACACATTTGTTTAATTTGTGGAATAAAACAATGTTTCCAGCTATTTCTCTCCCATAAACTAAGTTTTTTCTTCTTCTTCGCTATTGCTAATGAACAGCAGCTTACTGACAGATCTATTAACCTTTGACAGCATACACTGGGCACAAAATCCTCACACCCTTCTCTGAGAAACATGTTTCTGGTACTCTCTGGGAAACATCCCAACAACTCCAAGAAATATGTTTATCTGAAAGCAATCTTTATTTCAGTGTCTTCCTGCGTGCTACTCTTATTGGAATGATTATTGTTCTTGAATATTGTTGTTTTTATTCTTCATTATATGAAGCAGAAGTTTCTTGGAATCCACGTTGTAACAGGGTACCTCAATGAAACAAGTGATCATTATCGCTTTGAAAATTTTTATTATAAGCAGTCAAGTTTTGTGCTTTGGAGGGATTTCACAGTGCTGTATACTTGATAATGTATTGAAAAATGCTGTACAAATGTAAAAAAAAAGTTTAAATACAATATACAGGGATGTTAACTCCAACACTCGATTTGGGAGCACCCCGGGAGCAGAAAAAATTTCATTTGGGAGCACCTTGGGAGCAGAAAAATTCCATTTGGGAGCAGAAAAATTCTATTTGGGAGCAGAAAAATTCCATTTGGGAGCACCTCGGGAGCACAAAAAAAAATAGTTTCCGAGAGGAAAACTAAGATTCGAGATCAGAATTAACATGATTTTGGAGCATAAAATTGAAGATTTAGGAACACAATAAATGCATACAAGAAAAGCAAAGTTTGCGAGCAAACACCATTTGCAGGGATGTTAACTCCAACACTCGATTTGGGAGCACCCCGGGAGCAGAAAAAATTTCATTTGGGAGCACCTCGGGAGCAGAAAAATTCCATTTGGGAGCACCTCGGAAGCACAAAAAAATAGTTTCCGAGAGGAAAACTAAGATTCGAGATCAGAATTAACATGATTTTGGAGCATAAAATTGAAGATTTAGGAACACAATAAATGCATACAAGAAAAGCAAAGTTTGCGAGCAAACACCATTTGCTAAAAGCAAAACACTATTTGAAAGCACTTTAGGAAAGCTCTGGAAAAAAAAGGGTGTATACAGGCTATGCTATCAGCAACTTGGTAAAAACAATACATATCAGGAGTCAGCAACCTTTCTGTGGTTAAGTCATTTTTTTCCTACTCAAGAACCATGAGTATGATTTGTATGCGGCTTGTGAGCCACAGGTTGCCAATCACTGTCCTTTTTTTTTCTTTTTCAGAATCATTTAGGGAATCTTCCTCTCGAAAAAGAGAGCACAGATAAAATGAAAACTAAATTTTAAAACAAAAGTTTCTATCTCATTCTTTGGTTCTATTACAAATCACAAGTAGTACTAAATGGAGATTTTTGAAAACCTAAATATTATACCTCTTATACAACAACACGTAATTGGTAAGCAGTATCGAACACAAAATACATTTGATGGTTAGAATAATTAAATATGTGTACTTTTAATAGCATATGCTTTTGTATCAGTAATTTAACCTCATCTAATATTTACATATTCATCTATAATACTTGAACACAATATACAAAGCAAATGTAAACAAAAAATATTTAATGACTGTTGAGAGAAATTAAGAATTATGGGAAGTTAAAAATTAAGATTATGAGAAATTAATAATGAGATTACAAATTAAGTATCATAAGTTATCTAGTTTTCTATTTATTCTTTTTTTTATTTTTATTAATTTCTTCTTGAGTTTTTTCATTTTCTTCTAATAGTTTTAATGTTTTTGCAAGTCTGTCCTTCCCTTCCGTTAATAGAATCTGTCCACTTTCTATAACAGCCAGTGGCGGCTCGTGACCTGCTTCAGTGGTGGGGCCCGAAAAAAATAGTGCCAGTTCAAATCGGGAAAATACATATACATAGAGCTGTGGCAGATCGTTACCCATTTCAGAGGAGGGGGCTTTTTTTTTTAAGCTCGAAAAAGTAAAACATATGAATCGCTTTTGTAAACAGTGTGAATACATAAAAACTTTTCGAATAACAAGTTATGAAAGGCGTACTGATTCCTCCTTTAAGTTTTCATTTAAAGAGAGCAGATTTATTTTGCACCAAAAAAACATTTTCCTCCATTTTTCTTTCTCAAAAAGGTACAATATCAATTAAAAAAAAAAAAAAAAAATGCATGTGTACATGTTGAAAAACGAATTGGTCCATAATGTTTCATCTCCAAATAGCAAATCGTGTCCCTTCATAAACAAAAAGCGGTGCCCGTTGAGATGATTACCGTAATTTATGGAAGAAACGCCGCACCCACGAAAATGAGCTTAGTTAGCTAGAAAATCGTCAAAAACGCAGCACCCGGCATAAACGCCGCAGCCGCGATCGTTGGTGTGTGTGTGTGTGTGTGTGTGTGGGGGGGGGGTTGATCGTGGTCAGAAGTCAATGCCAGATAAAATTCAATGTTTTCTAAAATAATTTCTTAATTAACAAAAAATAAATAAATAAAAAATGTGTTGCATTACTTATTAGACCTAATTTATTAAAAAAGCTATTAAGTTTATCGGATATATTTCGGTAGAAATTGGATAAACGGTAAAAAATCTCCTTTTTTCTCCCCCTTCCCATAGAATGTTTTAAAGTATTTGCCACTATTTTACGGAGCTTACGATTTCTATTTTCAAATAATCAGATATCAATGTTTATATTCACAAAGGTGAATTTATAGAAATAAAAAAATAACTTCTAAAAACCTTCTTGCATACGCACAAAGTTCGGACAGACTACCAGGCGCCATTAAAATGAAAACAGCAATCGATGTGTGAGAAGAGTCTCCAGTTAAAAGTAAACATTCCTCCCCCCCGCGGATGGCCAGCTGTTGATTACGTAATAAGCTTGCTTCAGCAAATTGTTGTTTTAAACTGAATGTTGCGTAACAACTCTTGATGGTATTTATTTATTATTTTTTATTGGGATTATTATTATGGGATTTATTTTAAAAGCACTCAGCATTTCTTGAGCATACCAATTAGTTGGCAGTGTTTATTCCACAGAGTGCACAGGGCGCAAAGCCGCACGGCGAAAAAAAAAAAATCTTTCAGATTAACTTTATTTATTTTTTTTTTTTGGGGGGGGAGGGGGGAAGGGTTAAACTCTCACCGTGCGCAACATTGACTAATTTTGGCTGAAATTCAGTATTTTAAGAACAATAGAGGTTCATGTGAAAAACGGGTGCATTTAATAGAGGGTAGTGCACTTTTGCGGTATTTTACAGAACTTTAACCCTTCAAAATATATATTCAAAACTTCATTAAAATTTAATTATAGTTCTAAAATGTAGATGTAAAAGATTTACTTCTATTTTTTTTTTCTTTTTACTTAATTGAGGAGACATCGGTTGGATGTATGAAGCCATCCACTTCAGAGCACGGGACATGGACCCATCTTAGGGTGCTCTGACTTTCTCCAAAACTGGATCAAAGATCAAACCTCTTTTCCATGGGGGTAGGTTCGCATTCTGATTCGCTATACTGTGATCTGTGCACGCTAAAGAGTACGTGTCGGTGGTGGCGCCATCTTTTGAGAAAATTATCACGAAACGAATTTTTTGATTTTTCGTTGAAGATCGGCTTAAAAAAATTAAAAATATTGTAAACGCCGCACTTACTATTTTTTAACTTTTAAACTCATAAACGCCGCCGCGTTTCTTCCATAAATTACGGTACTTGTTTGCCTATCTGGCCGGCCCTGATTGAGGTGACTAACAAAGCCCGACTGGTCCGATCTGGGGCGGGTAGAATGGCTTAGGAATGCAGCTTTCGTACGCAGTTTGAATCTTGCTTTACTGCTAACTAGCTTTCCATACACGCTTTAAAAGATAAATGAGCGTGGCAAAAATTTAACAAAGAGTCAAAATGACGTATTCAGCGCAGACCGGCGCAAAAATCGGCTAAAAGCGCAGTTCGGCGCAATATTTGTGTTTCGGTGCACCCTGAAAGAGTCAAAATGACGTATTCGGCGCAAAAATCGGCTAAAATCGCAGTTCGGCGCAAGAATTTGTGTTTCGGCGCAGAATTAACATCCCTGAATATAAAAACAAATATTGATTACATTCCATGAAAATTTATTAAAAATATCTAAACTATCTATAAAACGAAAAAACTCAACAGTATACAGAACACACAAAAATGAAACCTAGATTCACTACATTTCATATAGTTGGACGCTTTGCCTCAAAAATAACAAATTTCGCAGCCAAAAAAGGTATTCACATTTCCTTAAATCCAAATCCCAATATATTTTAAAGAATATCACCAGACACACAGTGCACCCTTAAGAAACAGCTATTATCTACCAAATAAATCTATCTCATGAAGATACAGAAAATATAAAACATTTCGACAAATATAAGTCCTTAAACAAAAAGACAATTAGTACATGAAGTATGGAAAACCATCTAAAGCATATCATATTTAGGACAAAAACCTCTATCTTAATAGACTTATGGTTATAGCAAGAAAATTTCAAAAAGAGAGACTAAGCTTTAAAGAGTGAAGCTATCAAGATTTCCACAATAGAGGGTATAGAGAGCAACATGGAGCATACATGAAGAAGGCTACTGTATGTATGTGGCAGCATTGGTGCAGGTTCAAGGCAGTTGGGAGAAAGTGACAGCAGAAAAAGCAACATAAATAATTTGACCTGAGGATAAGTCTGATGATTGAATGTGCTAGTCTACAGAATCAGGTAGTTTTAATAAACCATCATGCGAAAAACATTTTAAAAATAAAACCTTGCGGTATATGATTGTAAACATATTCACTGCATATTGTACAGTCAACTCCCGCTAATCCACGACTCTATAATCCGCGATATATTTCGAATGTAAACAAACTTGTTTGTTTACATTTTGAGCAGCATTTGACTGGTAGTATTACTGTTATAGAAGTTATTTGATTGGCTGAATGTTATAAAGACTTTTATTAATGATTTTCCACAGGTATTTGAAGTAAATAATTTCATATATTTGAGCATATTATCATGTAATAAAACATACAGAAACTTATATCCTAAGTTGCATGTGTTCAGTGAATGGATGTAAATAACGAACTCCGAAGCAATGCACCGTCCAATCACATCGCTTTACTCTTTTCCTGAATGAAAAAAAAAAAAAAAAAAAAAAAGAGAAAACGTTTGCTCTATGAGAGAGAAAAACAGGTGAGACGATCCTAAAGATTGACCGTTGCAATTAAAATTGGGTGAAAATATGTAACATGTTTAAACACAAACCGCGATTTGGCAGACGACACAACAGTTGCGCAATTTTCCGATTCTCCCCCTACCTCACCTTTTGATCTTCTGTCTAGCGATTTATTATGCAACAAAAACTTTCTCCACATAACTGTAGTTCTGTAGGAAGAAAGAAAGAAAAGCATAAACAGACCACATGGCCTTTCTCTTTGTTTACATTTAACTGCCGGAGGAGCACATGCAGAAATAATGAATCATCAGCACTTGAAATGTAATGCACGTGTGTGTGTGAAGAGGATAACATTTTTCCTCTTTAGAGCTTATATAATAGCATAGAATATTTTTACATAACCAGAAACCAAAAATTACCTCGCAAGATCTGAAATTAATGTAATACTGAGATAACAAATATACAAATGATGCACCGCATGCCCCCCCCCCTCCGTGAGCGACCAGTGAAATTTTTCCCTTTCTGATTGAGCTTGTTTATTTTATAATAGATATATATTTAGTTAAAAACGGTCTTTTAAAGAAATTAAAAACAACAACAACTTCCCTTTAAAAAAAAAGAATGTTTGTTTGTTGAAAAACTTCCGGATTTGGGGTCCCTTTAAACATTTTGCAAAAGCAATCATTTGTCAGTGACCAAGAGTTACTGACAATTAGAAGGCTTCAGGACAAAATTTCTGAAGAAAAATTAAAATCTCTTAAACAATTTACAATCACTGCAATGTGTGAAAAAATGAAAAATAAATAAAAATTTAGAGAGAATTTTTTCTTTTAATTTTGTATTAGTAATTGTATTTAATATTAAAAATAGTGTTTTAGTTCAGCAGTATAAATATTTTCTTTCATCTGTCCTTTAGAATTCTCTAAATTTAATTGCATTATTTATTGTATTTATATTGACAATTAACTGTGTTTTTATTCAATAGCATATGCATTTTCTTTCATCATTTCCTATTTGTTTACAGTAAATTGACTATAATTTAAAGGGAAATTCTAAATGTAAAAATGTAAACAAAAAAAATGACCTATAATCCGCAAAATCCTGTAAGCCGCACAACCCTTGGTCCCAGTGAGTGCGGATTAGAGGGAGTTGACTGTACGTTTGTTATTTACATGGAAATGCAATAAGGTACATGTGGAGTAATGATATGAATATACATACAGTAAAACCTTGATACAACGATGCTTAAGGTACTAAATGAAATTATTGTTCTAGAGGGATGTATGGCTATACCGAGGAGATTATATTGTACAAAATTCTGCAGGACAGTAAAATTTTATTGTTATAGAGGGATTTATCATTGTATCAAATATGGTTATAGCGAGGCTTCACTGTATATAATTACAATAAGGTTGAATGAATAATGTAATTCATTTTAATTTGAAAACTAAATTTAACTGCAAAACAAAAATTAACAAATACTTAACACATTGGATTAAAAACATTTTATGGAGCTAATCCATAATGTAATAAAAGAGTACTAATGTACACTTGCAACTATGTTGCAAGAGTGCATTGGTACTTAACAAGCAGCACATTGTCATAAATCGAATGTCAAGTACTTACCTCTAGTGTTTGTAGCCATATCTGCTATTTTTTGGAAAGAATCCAAAAATGCAGCCAATGCTAGTATAGTTGCCCTGAAACAAACAATACCAATTTTAAAATATCTATATCAGAATTCCTTCAAGGCATATTTCGCAGAGCGCAGAGCCCTGCCAGTCCTTCCATTTAAAAAAATGCAGCCTTCGTAATAGAAAATTGCACCCTGTCATTAACCCTTTAAAAGTCGCACTATGATCCAGGAATAAAATATATATTTAATTCATCAAAATTACATTAGAATACACCCATAATGACTAAAAAACAAAAAAAACTGCCATTAAAAAATTTCCTTCACTGATTTCTTGGATGTTCCATTTTTGGAACATTGGCATGTAACGCTATCTTTCCTTTTCTGTATTTGCTTCATGTAAACAACAAAACGCTGTATGATAACTCTAAAATTTTATGCAGTAATAAAGTTTTACTTGATAATTAGGTGCAAAATGACTAAAATTTAAGCAATACTCAATAAAAAAATTGTAATTTTAAAATTAGCATAATATTTTATAAGAAATGCAATGCACAAATGTATAAAAGAATGATAAAAGCAATTTTACACTTGCATAGTCTTGACTAATAATACAGATAATATAAATAAATGCAGTTTTAAGAATGTCAGCTACCTGATAAAGAAATAATAAAATATTTTATTCTTTAGAGGGTGCTTAGAATTTCAACCAGCAATACAAAAATTTTAAAACCCACTAAAACACTAATTTCTTTTTATAACTTTTTAGTATTTTTTTCACAATATCTATGATATTGTGGGAAGTGTACATGGAGAATTTTCTTGCATTTAAAACACATGTTTACAGTATTATTATTATTATTATTATTATTTTGGCATACTAAAAAATGCCCTTATCATGTAGGAACGTCATGCGCATCCGAATTTTTTTCAGATTTCCATTGATGAGCATAGGGTAATGTTGATTTTAGGCTTTGTCTGAAAGAAATTTAAATTAATATCTCTTCTAAAAGTCTATTGCCCACATGTCTCCAAGTGTAATCAGCTCAACCAAAACGATTATAATTTATTTCTTCATCAGTAATGCACCTGTTTTCATCAAGAGGCAATTGACAAATTTCTATGATTGACTTATTTCAATCATCCGACATAGAACTTTTTAAAAAAATCAACATTGTCCATAGTTAGAAATTTCTTCGACTGCACCATCTACATTGTTTCTACAAACATCTATATAAGTTCTTACTGAAATGACCTCGAAAATTGCAGAGCATAGAAAGAAAATCAAGCACGTTACTTATGTCACTTCTTCCCATAAGTACCCTCTACATAAAAAGGACTTAAACAAACAAACCCTTGTGAAGCACACATTCATTACTAACGGAAGAAACAAGTAGCTATCTGAGCTCAAATCAGAGGAATGCAGTAACTATCTACCCTCCTTCTGGCAAAGGGGGTAAAAGATATGACAACTTCCCCTTTACCCCCCTTCCCCTTTAGTCCTTCACCCTTCAAAAATAACTAAAATATCGGTTATGCCTTTGACAGACTTATGTTCAGCAGATATAAGCACTTAATGTATCAAAATCTAATAAAGGAATACAAGCAACACATACATGAGACATCCCTGATTTCATATATCGTTACATGCCAATGTTCCTTTTTTGGAACATTGCACTTTTATGCAAGATTGAGAAAAGATACCTTGATATATTTTGAATTTTTTTTATTATCTCTTTGAATTCATCCATTGGAAATACAATAGGGGAATTTTTGGGTGAATTTGAATTTTGGGGAATTTTATAGAATTTTTTTTCTTAAGTACAGTAAAAATTGTAAAAAAAAAGGCGATTTTTAGAAATTTTTCTGGGCTGAAATTTTTACATTTGGAAAATACTTAATATACCAAAAAATCAATCACACTTTCAATAATAAGCAGTATTTTTTTCAAACTGATAGATATGATAGTTTATTTTTAAAAAAATATTAAACATGATGTTCCAAAAAAGGAACATTGGCATGTAAAAGGTTAATGCTAGCACCCTGTTAAAAAAGTATCGTTTTTACAGAAATTGTTTACTCCATTCTACTGGAACAATCCACATTTTGCAGATAGAGAGAGAGAGAGAGAGGGAGAAACTTTTGATCTTTTTTTCTTTTATTTAATGATTCAGTTTAAGTAGTCAGAGAAGTAAGAGTAAAAGCATTTAAGCCTTCAAAATTATGATTATTTTTAATTTATTATTATTTTCCCAACTGTGACAATTATTAAAACTTTCTTAGAGTGGGATAATTTTTATGTCATAATGGAGGCAATGCCTCAAACTAGTCCAAACAATTTATTTTAACATATTTTATCCATAAAAATCTCCATGGATTACCATATGTATACAGAATCAATTTTTTTAATAAAGTGCTCCAAAAATCATAGAAGTGCACTTGTTTGAATTTTGAGTGCCCTGCCTTTTTTGATCTTAGAATGAACTGTCTATATAAATAAAAATGAATGTATGTATGTATATCTAGTGTTTACTCCTAAACAACTGGACTGATCAGTTTAAAATTTGATACAGATATGCAGACAAACAGTTGAAATTATTCTGCAGATTCTTATTTTAAATTGCTGTAACTGTTGAGGTGTAAAAAAAAGCCTCAAGAACAAACATTTTCTATGCTTTTAAAATAGTCTACTAAAAATGAAATGCTGAAAATTTCAACTTCTATTTTACTTTTGTGAGATGAAATTTGAAAACAATTTGGTTGCTATGATTGAACGAACTTTTTCAATAACGAGTATGGAGAAAAATGTATGCTTCCTCTCATACAAAGAACATTTGCTTCAGCTAGTATGTATATGTATAAATAAAAATAATTCAACAAATGGCAAAAATTCCACTGAAAGTTTACAATATTTCAGTTTTCTTTCTGCATAATAATTTCTTCAACAGAAAAATAAATAACCATGGTAGGTAATTTAAGGTAAAATGTTTACAAATAAAATACCAATAAAATTTAGTTATTTTCTTATAAGAACAGCCTAAACAAAATGATTTTTTTTTTTTTTTTTTGCACACAAAGCTGATATGGCACTGTGGTAAATTACTCTTCTGTTGGATACTGCAATGCTGTTATATAAGCTTATGCAAATTACATTGTATAGAGCAGCAAGAGGTATTTTTTTCTTTATATAGGTTGTCAGTGTTATATGCTGTATTTCAAGATGCATAACTACAGATTTGTTTTTAGATATAATGAAGCTGATTCTATTCAATTATTGCATTATATTTTTTAAGTAGTCTATCAATCAGAAAATAGGTTATGTTTTACACCACATTGCACGAAATTGAGCATGTACAGGAATATACTTTTTAGAAATGCAATATTTCTAAATATAAAAAATCATTGTGTATCAAAGTACTCTTGTAAATTGGAATGATTATTTATGAAATAAATGCGTACTTGCAGTGCCTGTGGGTATGTAGCACCAGTGTTTTATGAAAAAGTGAATAAATTTTTTATTGTAATTTCTTTCATTAGATTCCAACAAGAGTGTTGGTTAAAACTTTTTTTTTTTTTGGTAGAAATTACTTGTAAAGGGATTTTTGAGCCCTCCTCCCATAACTGTGGTCAGATTCGAACCACTGAATGCAGATTTCAAGAGGGCTCCTTAGAGTATTTAATCAAGAGTGAATAAATTTTATACCAGCGTCTAAACCAGATGAATATGTCTGCCTCACAAAATGAGCACGCACGCACAGTAAGGCAGCTGGGAGAAAATTTCAGCAGAAGGTGGAGAAAAGGGACAGAATATTTTTGTGCTTATGCGAACATAGGTTATGACAAAATGAGCACACATTCATAGAAAGACAGAATAGTTGTGATTATAATTTGTACGCATTGCTGATTTGTTTAGATTGATGCTGACCAGCTTTTTCAATCACCAGCTTATCAATTGTTTATTTAATCTGTGTTGCCTGTTGTTTTTCAGAGAATTTCATTATGTCTTTGGAAAATATAAATAAAAGAACAATAATATTTTTATTTATAAAAATCTGTAGATGCTTATATACATGCATACATGTATATTTTTTAAATTTAAATTTGTGAAATTGTACATTTTTTGCAAATTGATAAAAAGAGAGCCGTATTTTCACAAAAACGGGTCACTAGTTTTGGCTCTGCTGTGAAAACGAGGACCGGGGCTGCATTATTTTGTGACCGGTACAATTTATTACCCCCCTTCCTCCAACTATAAACAAAAAGAAATAAAAATTGCTCAAAAGAAATTTATCGTACATTTATATCACCATGCAGCTTTTGCACTTAATACAGGGGCACTGCCCTAATTATTGTACTGCTTTGCAGTCATCTCCTGTGGTAAGTGCTCTGCCCCCTCTTCACGGGTTAAATATTACAAAATACTTTAATCATTAATAGATCTATCTTCTTTTATGTTTAATTTTTTAAAACCAGACTTAACCTATTCATTTCATGGAAAAGACAGCAGATAAGATTGTTTTTCTGTTGCCAATGTGGATTCCAGTATAGGTCTTTGAATGTCTGATGTTCTGCTGGGACCCAGGGTTGAGTTGGAGGAGTTTTCAAAGACCTACATTGGAAGCAACACTGTTCCCAAAACAGGAATTTTTACTACAGCATAACTTTAGTCATGAGAGCATATTGGTTAAACCTGAGTTAAAATATGGGTTGAATTCTAGGGGTCGCAATACCGAATCATTTAAGCAAAACTGGTATTTTCGGTATTGGATCCAGACCAATACCAATAATCTGGTATTTTCGATATTTCCGGGATTAAGCTAAAGTTAGCAAATTTAGTATAATAAAGTTAGTTTGCGGAGGAATAGTAAGTAGGTACCTAACCTAAATGAATTTATCTTCTAAATAAAACAAAATATTCATTGACACAAGGTTTATTATTTGATATGTTGGTAATCAATCAGTTAGTTCTTAGCAATAATTTACTAATACTAAATGCCCGTTTATTCCTTTATTAAAATAACTTAGGTTAACTAGTTCAAATACTTTAATTAAATGTAGTGTTTGACGACGAAGTAGGACTCCTACTAGGAATCAGTTCTAAAAATAAAACGTTTATCAAACTTAAACATCTCACAACAGTCGCAACATAAACAAAACGAACCAAAAATACGCACTTCTAAATAATTCTCATAAAACATAAAATTAATAAATTCTCATGAAACAAAATTAATAAATTCTCATAAAACATAAAATTAACTCTTAGCATAAAATTAACTCTTTTGTACTAATCATCAAATAATATTCTAATTAACAAAATAATAAAAATGCTTAAATGAAATGGTCCGTAACTTTTTCTATTTGTATTTGTTTTTTATTTATTTTACTAAAATCGAAAATACCGAATATCCCGGTTTTTGTGAAATGAATACCTGTATTAATTAGACCTAAATTTGGCCCGGTATTCCGGTATTTTCGAAATTCGGTCTCCCGGTTTGCGACCCCTATTGAATTCCCCAAAAACTCAACATACTTTTAGGGTTCAGTGTTTATATTAATTTTGCAACTGTATCCTGTGCTCTAATTTATGATACAGTATTACAGTATACTTTACTAATTAACTCATAATAAATAAGTGGTAATTGATAAATAAATAGTAATTATGCATTGTTAATTAGTAAAGCATTACTGTATCATATTAATAAAATTATCAAGTTTCATTTTGTACTACAATTTACTGATCTATTAAATATAATTCATTTATTTAAAAAATGCATTTTATGTAAATATTTTTATTAAATAATTAATTTAATACTGAGATATTAACTATTATTTAGACATTATCTAATGTAATTCATGAATTAGAATTCATTAATCTAAGAATTTTGTGTAATGTTTTTAGCAATTTCATTCTATGCCACTATCTATTATATAAATGTGAAAGTTGTTTCTGTTGTTGTTCATCCAGGAACTCCTCCCACACCGTTTGACCGATCGGCTTGAAATTTTGCACACACGATAAACGACGTAGAATAGTCCGTAGGCTGCTTTAAAATTCTGAAAATCTACCTGTTCCCTAATTTTTTTTAGGATTTTTCGCAATTTTCAGGGTAGAAAGCTACTCAAATGTCCGATTTCAGCACATTCGTGAGCATTATACCCTTAATAATTACTATGCAGTAACTGTTTAATGGCTCTTTGTATTTTGATAAAATAATGGAACACAACTTTATTATACCACAGCAATGCTTTTAAATTCAGTGGAGTTTGATTCAGTGTTTTTAACTTTTTACAAAAAAATTGTAAAATACAAACTATATTTCATTATTATACCATTGATTGAGAAAGATAATATCAGAAAAGCTCCTGCCGCTACCATTTATGTTTTTACATAGAATTAAAATTCCATATACTGATACTTTGAATAATTATTTTTTCATTTGAAACTAAAAACACCCGCTTATTTGTTTTTTTTTTTTTAACATAAACAGTCTATGGTTAGACCTTTCTATATTAAAAAAAAAAAAAAAAAAAAAAAAAAAAAAAAGATGCGTGAGTTAGTTGAGGTTTGTAAATATTTTATTAAACTTTGTAAGGTACAAAATTGATAATTTCATTTTAAATGCTTTGTGCTAATTTTTTGTGTCAGTTGGTGCAAATTTTTTACTTTACTTTGAAAGAGAAAAATGTTACCTTTTTCTTGACACCAAAATTTTTCGATTTGGATAGAAAATAAGTGAAATACAAATAATTTTCCAAATTCTCCCAGAAAGTGCTGTAGGCTAGCATAAATGCTAAAGCGCAAAATTTCAAAATATTTTTCCAGACTGAATTTTGGACTAAAAATTCTCCCCCCAAAAATAATAATTTGAGGTAATCTCATAAATGTATAGCTACACATGGAAAATTTTTCAAAAAAATCTGATACATGCGAGCACATAGCATCAGGTGATTTGACATGGAATCCCAGAAGCACAATTATATTCAGTGTTCTGCAACATAACTTCGAACAGTTGTAAATGTTTTGCAGGCATTTTGTCCAAGTCTGACAAACAATAGTAAAATGCAAATTAGTAAAAAAATTGTGCAAAAAGTGAAGAGAGAAGGCATAGCATAAAGGGCACAGCACTTTAATTACTCTGCAGAACATATCATTTTACATATTTTATTCTTTAGAAAGATGAAATGTTCTGCAAAGATCGTGATTGTTCTGCGACGTACGTCGCACTTTTACCCACTTTCTGCTTCCGGGCATGGAATGACCCCCCAGTGTTTAACTCCCAAGCCAGCTTGTTCCTCATTTTATCGACCTGCTTAAGGTACAGGATGAAAGGCTGAGTGAATCTTGCTCAGCCCGGTAATCAAACCCAGAACCTATGGCAGGCAGGGCAATGTGCTAACTGTTGCACCACTAGGTTTTGCAAAATATGATTAGAAAAAAATTAAAAAGATCAAGAAACCAGCAGTATTCTGCAGAAACTGAATTCCCATTTATTAATGTTACTAAGTTTGAATAACTTTATTCCAATTTTTAAGGAAGAAACTTTAGTTAATACTTAATATACATATTATATCTGATTGTTTTAAGTCATTATTTTTTTTACTTATTTCAGTTAGAATAAATGTATGAGATAAATTCTAAAATAATTACCCTTTATTCGATATCTGACTCATTTTCTTACCACTACTTGATAATTATTAAAATCCATCCCTTATAATATATTAAAACCCATCATCCAGACCCTTATTTATAGTGTTTTTATTGGGCAACCCTGATTTCAAATAAGGCTATGTATACAGACAAATATATTTTAGTGATAGCAATTTTTCTTTCTTACTGTAAAACAGATGTTAAAATGAGTCATGTTGCACTTTACACTAAAAAACCTTATGAAGTTTAAAGTGCAGAGCATAACTCTTTTATCTTTACTAACTGATAGCTAAAAACTATATAAGGAGAAAGGTAACATTTAGAAAAGCTGTAGAGATACAGAGGAAAATTAAACATTACAAATAAAATGGTTTTTAAGAAAAATGAGCATACACATATTGATTATAAAGAGAATTACTTTAAATGGGAATGCAGCTTGGATGTTTTCCCCAAGAAATCTTCCCAAACAGGTGTTGCAACCTAAAAGAATTGGAAGATTAAAGTGACAGTAAGAGCACAATTTTCTTGATTATTTCAAAAACGGAAGTTACCCAAGAAAACTAGAAGATAATATACTCTTTAATTTTAATACTCTAAGAGTTCTGAGTTTTAATAATATTAACAAAAGAGGATTATCATTAAACAATTTTTCTACACAAACAATTTCAATTGTTTACCTTTAGGTCGCTTATAATAAACTGGAAAAGCCCTCCTAATGCACTGCATTCCTTCTCAGCCAAGGATTCCATTTCGGGATAAAACTGTTATTTTGCAATCTCGAATGAAAAATCAACAATGTTCATCATATTATTTCTTAAAGGTGTTATTTTTACAAAGTTCCTAAACTGCAGAAATCGTGTAAAATTAGAACCACTTAAATATTGAGGAATTATGAGATTAAAAATTAAATACTTATGATATTTCGCAATAAGATAATATGAGTAAACACATTAGTACTTAAAAATTTTAAGTCGGAAACTGCATCATCACTGATCTGCGTTTATAACTTTCCTAAAATATATCATAAATAAGAAACAGAAACTTCTTGATACTTCGTATAAATGATTAAAACTAAGTAAGTTAGTGCCATATAATATATAAGTATGCTAAAAATTTCTCTAGTGAGGTTAAACTAATTTGTTTACAGATATGGACCTTTCAGAAAATCCTTCTACAATAAATGATAGGAATTAGGATTTATTTTATTGAACACTTAATAAGAGACTTTATAAACATTATAACATAAACTGAACAATACAACAAATTATACAAACTATGAATAGTTCAAAATTCAGACACAAGAGGACGCAAAAATAAAGATTGTCCTTTTATTTCATTGGTGAATTTCGGGTTAATCTTGGCTGAATCACAGAATAGAAAAGTTTACCGATATGTTATCATCGCGAACGATTAGCCTCCAACCCTGCTGTAAACAAAAATACTCGAAAAAACGTGGTTTAGGAGGATTCTCATCAGCACTGAGCTTTATTTATTTGTTTATTGTAAAATTTTGATCTTTCAAAAGATAAAGTATAGCCATTTTCTGTATTTTTCTGTTATATACTGCAATGTTTAGTGCGGTTTAATAACCCACTTCATTCCATGTTGTTCTTATTTTAACTTAATCTCGTGTAAAGCTTAAAGCAGTTTATTGAATATCAAATGGATTTGTCTGGAATGGTGCCGGGAAATGGTGTGGAAGTTAGAGGTAAGTAATCTGATGCCTTTTTTCCCTTTTATTTGGTGGCCTTCAAAGTATGTTATATATCAAATCGGAATAAAATCATCTTTTAAATATTTTGAATGTGGAATATTTACTCCTTTAAAGTTAATTTACTCTTTATTCATTCACAATCTACATTGATGGTGTCTTTAAAAATTCCTTGGTTACATTAGCTCTTCTTAGTGCAGGGATGGGTTCGATGCAGACTAAATTTGCGTTCGTTTGAAGGGGCGTAAAACGGCCCCTTCAAAAAATTATAATCGATTAAATCCTTTCATTGACATTTTACGGGGTGACCGAAAAGGCAGTGGGTAAGGTGGGGCACCTGTGCCTCTTAGAGTTTTAGTATATAGTCTTCAAATGTTAATGAACCTCCATCACATTTCTAGTTTTACCCCTCTAGAAATTTTTTTAAGTGCTCCCCCCCTCCCCCCCCCTTTAAAATTTTTAAAGGGCACCCATTATTTTACTATAGGTTTTATTTTGTTTTGTAAATTATTTATTGTATGAAAAAAATGTGAATTTCACAAAAATCAGTATGAAAATTCACAAAAATAGATATTGACATTTAATAAACAGCTTTAACTAAAATGGGACCCTGGCAGAATTCATGTTTATTCAGATTTTTGAGTAATTTAACCAAATTTTCTTGACTGCAATGCAAAAAATATGCAAACAAAGGGGTTTGTATGTGTGAAAACCTTTATTTCTTCAGATAATGAGCTTTTATGATCCCACTTCAGCACAATCGCTACTCTGGAAAAAATTCCTGTATCAACATCTATCTTAGTATCATGCATATAAAAAGTAATTTGGCATATATATATATATATATGTAGCTCCATAAAGTATTTCTGTCTTTGAAGATTTTAAAACTTTTGTTGGCCAGTGGTTACTGGTAGTTAATAATATATCAAGTCTCTTTTTGAAAAGAAAAAAAAAGTGTTTTGATGTAAATACTACTTGAGTTATTCTCCCCTCTGTGATTTGCTGTCTGAAGACTTAGTAGGGCAATTTAAATTTATTATAGGCCATATATACAAGATTTTGCATGCGATAAAACTTCCATTAAAATTTAAAAAGTACAAAAAACTTTAAGACTAGAAACAGTATTTTCCCTGTAAATAATATTTATTTCACGTGAGCAAAATTAATGAAAGGCAAAAAGTTTGGAAACTATAAATAGTGATTTTCAATTTGCAGAAAGGCCCTTGAAATCGTGCAAAAGAACAATTAGCAATATCTCCAAAAATTATCTTTAAAAATTGGTGAAAATTTATATTTAGGGTAATTTGAAGGTTTTCTTTCTTTTAATAAAGTCAAAAGACAGTGTTGCGTTCGAGAAAAACGTAATTGATGTAGAATTAAATATGAAGATGACCCCTTATGTAAATTAAATTAATAGTAAGTGAAATTATACGTTATTAGCAAACAAATGGTATATGTAACTTTGCTGTACAATGAACTACGGCCAGATAAAGAGCAAGTGGTATTCTTTTTTTTCCACATCTGTACATATAATTGTGTAATTCTTTCTTGAACTACACAAAATCACATGATACAGTTAAAGATAGACCTTTTTTTGAATGTGGAGTACTCGCTATTTTTAAACTAATGCACAGTTACTATAAAATTCGTAGACAAATGAATTACACAGAAAAAAAAACATTAGCAAATGCCAATGAGAGTTAATAAGGCTGACCAGTTTCAGTAAATCTGACTTACCAACATCAGTGCAAGAATGCATTCTCACTCTGATGATGGTAAGTCATATTTACTTTGTGGTAATAAATATCATTAGTGTTTGTTAACCCTGTTTTTTTTTTCTGTGTTAGAGCAGAGTTATCTTTTCTATCAAAGGTTTTGGGAGATACAAATATTTTATTTTCCCGTGGGATTCGTACGCTAAAAATTTATAACATACGTCCTGCAGGTCTGAGCCCCGGATCAATTGTCCCTTCCCCCCCCCCCCCCCCCCTCTCGGCTGGCCTGACATCACCAATTACCAAATGTAGTTATTATTATGAAAAAGTACTAAAATTTTAATCTCACAGATTAATTATTATTTGTTGTAAAAGTTGAGAGTAACAATCAGTGTTAGTTCTATTGTATTTGTATAATTCTATTGTATTAGAGTAATATGTATTGTGATATTTTATTTTAGCGGATGCTTCTCCTGAGCGAACGTATGCATCAAACCTCTCTGATGGAAAATTGTTGTCTAAAGTATCTGTTGGAAAATCTGGTGAATGTGTGCTAAAATCAGCTACTGCTAAGTTAGTACTTTATTTTTGTCACATACCTATCAATATTTCTCATAATCAGAGATCTGTCACTTCTCTATCTCAATCTTCTCTACTTATTATAAAAGAAGATGTTTGTGTGTGTGTGTGTCGGCGGCGTTACAGACAAACAGCTACACCTAGGGCGCGTTCGAGAATTCATCGGTCGTGTACCTGTGTTAGAAAAACCAGTGCACAACCAGAGCGTTGGGCGGAGCTCTGGAAGTAACCGCGTTCGAAAACGTTTCGGTCATGTAGCGGTTGTCTGCTCAGCGTGACCAGAGCACAGCCAGTATGACCCTGCTAGTGAGGTGGGTTATTCCGGTTATTAGCGTAGTGTTACCAATGTTTATTTTTGTTTTCTTGGCTTAGAATCGGATGTGGTGAGGATGACCGAAACCAGTTGACAACCATGACGTCACTTAACCGAAGAATGACCGCAACTGGTAACACCGGTGCATAACCGACCGGTGAATTCTCGAACGGACCCCTAGAAACACCGAATTTGTTACTCGGGAAGATCTAAACATGAAGTTGTGCACCTCACCTCAAAGCGATTTTTTCAAAATTCGACCTAGAATTTTTTTTATTTTATGTTTTATGCGATTTTTGGCATTTTTTCTCACCTCATTCATTATAACTGTGGAAATTACGCTTGCAGCAAAACGGCATTTGTATCATCGAATAGAGGAGAAATTTTTCTTTTAAAAACAGCTTGTTCTGAATACGTAACATGATTTACCAATTTTTAGGAATTTTTTTACTAAGCATCTGTTTCGCCAATTTTTTTTGTATAATAATTTTAAAACTGTTGCATCTTGAATTCTATCCGTCATAACGTTTTGATATTTTGACAGATTGTGAAACATTCCTTTCTCTCTCTTTTAAAACAAAAACAAAAACATTATGTAAATTAGGTGATTTTTTACAAATTTTAATGTAACCTAATGTTTAGAATTTAATAGCATCAACGTGGAGAGCTTACAGGATTACATTAATTGATCATGGCACATGATAATTTTGTTGCATTGTCAAAAAAAGGGTTAGAAAAAAGGTTTTTTTCAACCAATCAAAGTTTTTAAATAGGATATGGGAATTTCTATTCGTAAGTGAGGATCTATGATGTGGCTTTAAATCACATAAAAACTACACCACAATTTTAATGCATTTATTCCTGCTCTTTTTTTAACACAAGGAGGCAATATTTTGGATTAAAACTTTAGAAATAAACTGAGAAATTCATGATTATTATTATAAGTGGTATTTTAATCCATTGCTTATTTAAAAATTGAAATATTTTAATGCGGCTGAAAATGTTTTGATGTAAACCAAGGACCAGGGTTTTTTCAACCCTGGTCATGAACTTCTTTTGGCTAAGTAACGGATCACAAGTTTTTTTTTGTCAACTAGGAGTTGTTTCAAACTAGGAGGAAATTAAACTCACGCCTTTTTCGTTCATGATAAGAGATTAGTAACAGTTAGTGGAGGACATTTCTTCCAGTCAGGATTGCAAATGTAGCCAAGTTGTGGCTATATCTGGACATGGATGTGACATCTGAATGTTCCAAACGTAAGAATTTCTTCAAATAAATCCATACCCATAGTTTGAAAAATAAAATATTTACTTTGAGACTTACTTGGTTAAAAAAAAAGAAAAAGAAATCTGGCTTATAAAAATTAAAAAGCTGTGACTAAATCTTGAAATTTATGCAACCATTCTTTTCTTATTTTTATTTCTTTATTTTAGTGGTTATCAAGCTAATTTTGCTGTAGCTTTATCCAGCAGGGTTGTTAAAGTTTTTGATGCTCATGGTAAACTCTGGGATGAATATGGTGAGTAATTCGTGTTTGTGAAGAGGATTTCAATTAAAGTGACACAATGCATCAGGCATGCAAACTTGCTCTTAATTAGTATTCTAATTTATATGTTTTGTTGTTTGTTTGGTTTTCTTTTTAGCTCATTATTTGTGTTAGTTCTGATAGCTTCCAGTTAGCTTCAGTTATTTACTACCTGCATAGCCTAGCATTGCCCAGGAGCATTAGGTATTAACCTTTTAACCCTTTAACGCGCAGTGATCCCGCTCTGGGAACACCCAACTCTGACGTTTTGACTGTTGCCAGTCACGAAGAATAGATTTGATTTCTATAAAAATAGTTGCGCGTGACATAGCTCCAAGAGAATCCTTTACTTTTTAGCACGTCATTTCTCGTAAAAAATTGTCACGATTATTTTTAACAGCACTGACATCTGCTGAAAAATGGAAGAACGCGAGAACAGCTGGAAAAAGGGCAGCCGTTGCCATCGCTCGACTTAACTACCAGCAAGATGGCGGACGATCGAAACGTTCATCGCGTGCCACAGATCTAGAGACCTTTTTTGACGCAGCTGGCTGTGCGCGAGCACAGCCAGCTGTCATCAAAAAATCTTGCAAACTATCTCAAGCTTGTCGCCGTTTGGTGAAATATCGCCCAATTAAGTGTCAGAAGAAAATCTTTCAAATTGTACCAAACTTGGTGATATCGAAATATTAGGGTAGAAATCGTTAAACCTTAGTATCAGTGCAGTATTTTATCTTTTTCAAACAAAATAAGTTTAGATGAAGTGTGCCGAAAATATTTTTGTTTTAATAGACGTGCAAGGAAGTCATGTGTTGTTCACATCACATTTTTTTCCAGGGGATGGGGGTCGGTTATCATCACAATAATAGGTAGAAAAATTAATCAAAGTGTTTATTAATCCCAATTAGATTATATTTATGATATAATAATCATTTTAATTACAATTTTTAGTTATGTCTATTTACAAATGGATCATGAAAATAATGCTAGGTAAAATCATACAAGCTGGTGCGCCCCCATGTAAACACGGCGACAGCTGCTGGAGCTTGGCAACCGCCAAGCTCCAGCGACTGTCGCCAACCATTTTGCACGATCAGCAAAGTCAAAGTATTTTAACACATTAAAATTGCACATATATTCCACTTACAAAAACATTAAAACAAAATAAAACGTCCATATTTAACCAAAAGAACGTCTGCAAATTCAGTAACGGCAATTTAAAATGAGCAAACTGTGGACCGTTTTTAACTAAAAAAAATACAGTAGATTAAGCAACCTAGTAGTACAGTTATGTAAATTATGCAACCAGTGGACCGTTTTTAACTAAAAAAACCTCAGTGGATTCAGCAACCTAGCTGTACAGCTATGTAAACTATGCAACCAGTGGACCGTTTTTAACTAAAAAAACCTCAGTGGATTCAGCAACCTAGTTGTACAGCTAATGTAAACTGGGCAAACACTGGCCCGTTTTCAACTCAAAAAAATATCGGTGGATTAAACAACCTAGTTGTACACCTCTTATAACGTCGGTATGATTGGAATAGCACGTAAATAGCACTTACGAAAACATAAACACATCAAATATCAATTTAAAATTCACATTAAAAACCTTAAATATTGCAAAGATTCGTTAAAAAAGAGCACTTACCTTTATTTTTTTTAAAATAACCGCTCAGAAATGTCCCAAACACCCACCGGCTTATAACGTAACACCAGCATGCTTTCTTTTATTTAGCTTCATATTCACGCCATATTTCTAACAAACACACACAAATTCTTTTCATATATTAACATGACTCATTTCATTCCCTTCCATCAATAACAGAAACAACTTCAAATTCCCAAACCTGAGGAAACACATATTCTTTATGGTTGCCAGTCACATTTACCCCCAGCAGGTAACTTCACACTTTGGCGGTGCATCGCTCACTCTGCCGTCAGATTGTTCGCCAATGATTTGTAAACAAAAACATTGATATGTAAACAATGCACCGTATACGGAATATAGTCTAATGCTAGTATAAACTAAAGTTTCTCCAAGTGTCAGATTTTGGGGATGCCCCCCTCCTGGGTCTGTCAATATTCCGGGCATCTGAGTTTTCAGTATTATGAACAAAAGATTTTTCTTTCTTTGGAAATTGCTGCCTAAAAAAAAAAAAAAAAACTTTTTTGAAACATTGTAGCCTGAAAAAGATTTTCTTAAAATATAATATTATTAAGTTTATTTGCTAAATTACTTATATGTAGCTCCTAGCTTTTAATTGTTTGTAATTGGTAGTATAATGCTAATGCTAATACTTTAAACTATAGCCCATTAATGAAACAAATTGAAACACCAGTATAACACTGATATCAAATTGTCCATTAAAAAAAATCTACATAAGAATCAACTTTACTAATAAAAATGCTTTTTTTTTTTTTTTAACCTTTTTTTGGGGGAAAGGTGGGGGGGGGGGGGTAGGAGGGATTATACATAATATGTAAGTGATGCAAAAGTTTGCAAAATTGATAAGTATAGAATTTTCTTTTTAAACACAATTTTGCAAAACTGATGCAAAAGCAGATATTTTTTATACGAAAGTTTGCAAAACTGATACAAAAGTTTGTAAAATTGATACAAAATTAGATTTTTTTCTGATACGAAAGCCTGTAAAACTGATACAAAAGTCGATTTTTTCTCATACGAAAGGCCTAAACCTCTGTAGCACCTAAACCTCTGATACGAAAGGCCTAAACCTCTGTATATATATATATTCCCAAACAATAGCTTTCTCGTGTCCTATTTTACTCAGTGTGCCAAATTTTGTGCTATTCATTAAACAGTCTATAGTCTGTTCACATAAACGAGAGAATGAAAGTAAACAAACCAGGGTGGCCACGCGTCCTTGAAAACCTGGAATGTCCTTGAATTTACAAACAAAAAAAAAATTCAAGGCCTGGAATGTGCTTAAATTTTGAATGGATGTCTGGAATGTCCTTGAATTTTGAAAGGAAATCTGGAATATCCTTAAATTTTACCATTGAATTGCTGAATTTTTGTTGTGTTATCGGTTATTCCCTGCCCCTAGGATAATGAAACCACGTACCCTGGAGGAAAAGAAAAATCACAATTCAGGGTTCATACGCCCTCAGGGAAACCTGGAAAACAGGGAAAACTCAGGGAATTGAAAATTCGCTCTTAAAACTCAGGGAAATCTCATGGAAAATTTAATTTTCCTGTAAAAACCTGGAAAATCCAGCTCCAACCCTGGAATTTTAAAAATTTTACCCCTCTTTTTTTTATATTTCTTTCTTTTTATGGCCTTCTTCACTCCATCTAATGGCCGACTACTTTCCTAATGATGCATGCACACTATCGGAAATGGACATATACGAGATGAATAATCTATTTTAAACCTTATTTTTACTACAGTTTAAAAAGCTGTTTTTTAAATTATTGTTAGCATTTTCAGAATAAGGCCAGCTCCAATAAGGAAGACATGACCCCACATATTTTAGAATTTTTGATTCGTATACTTTACAGTGACATTCAATTTGCAATTTGAACAATTTATAGACCTATCTAAAAAATCCAATGGTTTCCTTTAAAATTTCAGCCGGAAGACACCATTGTTTCAGAAGGGTCTGTCCCCTCTTAAATATGCCCTTGGTACTAAAGAATATGGGAATGTTTACCAATAACCTTGTGGACTGAGTGTAGTATAAACAATTTATCGTGGATCTGTCAATCAGTAAAGTGCTGAAAACTCTTTTCACTCCTCTAAAGCTTTTACATAATTCCTGGATTTGTAGGTCAAATTGAATATGAAACCATATTGATGATGTAATCCATTTTTTATGGTACAATTGAGGAAGGAACATAATTTTGATTTCTATTGTCATAATTTGATTACCTTAGAGAGAGGCATATATATATATATATATATATAAAGTAGTCACACGGTACTTATGTTTATTTTTTTGATTACCATAAAATTCTGTAAAAATCACCTGGAAAACTCAGGGAATTTTATTTTGAAAAATGAGTATGAACTCTGCAATTGTTGAATAATTGCAGTTGAAATTTTTATTATCCTGAAATTTGTTTGTAAATAGTTTTCTTGTTTTGAATTTCTTGATTATATTTTATTACATTAAAATTAATGGAATACATATTTCCATGCGAGAATTTAAAGGCATGTGTTTCCTTTCCCGCCCCTCCTTCAATTTAAATTTTACAGGAATTCTTTTTTCGTCAAGAAAAGAGAATTAAAGTCATGTCCATAAGAATTTAAGTCATGTCCATCTAAAGTGCATGAGTTTTGTTCCTATTTATGAAAGCTGCTATTTTGAAATTGAAGAAGAAATATCGTTTTTACATAAACATGCAAATTCCCTTTCACTTATACTTTCCTCCTTGTTTAAAATTTATATTAAATCAAATAATACATACAAAAATGTGTTAAGTAATATCTGGTATCAAAATATGGTGTTTGCCAAAATCAAAATATCTGCTTAAAAAAGTACTTGCTCCAATTTACATTGTCTCTCAACAATTATGAAATAGTATTAAGTGTACATATTTTTAGAAAGACTTTCTAAAAATATGTATAACTTCCACGGCATAACGGAGTTGTCACGAATTAATTGTTTCATCTGTTCCTTCTGTGGTTTGCAGAAGATGATGATAAATGCCAAAGGTTCTAATGCGAGAAATTTTATCTGGAAATCGTCCCAGAGTAGCTCAGTGGTAGAGCACCCGCATGTTAAGTGGCAGTCTTGGGTTCGATCCCCAGCTCTGGAATTTTTCGCATAGTTAGTAAAAAATAAAATTAATCAAACTAAACACTCCAACTTGCCTAATATAGTATTAACTGTTTTTGAGGAATTTTCAATATATCTGTGTTCATGAAACCATGAGATTAAATTAGGTTATAAGAAAATAGAAATAATGACAAAAAAATCTCAAAAATATGTATGCTCATTGTGCGTTTCAGGATATCCTTGAAAGTCCAAATGTCCTTGAATTTTTTCTCTGAGAATGAGTGGCCACCCTGACAAACGGGTTACTAAAGAATTACATTTTTTGGCACCAATCCCTAGTTAGGCGAATTTAACCTTTCTTAATTCCAAACAGCGTACATGGAAGAAAGCAGAAATTCACACTGTGTTTGGCACTTTGGCAAAATGCCAGGTGTTTACTCATCGCCAGTTTGCATGTGCAATTGTTTAGTTTCGTTCTCTCGACTCAGCAAACACACTATAGGTACCTATAGTGAACAGACAGTGAGAAAGACAAACGAGAAAGCCATTTTATATTTATAGATTATCGTTATTAGAAAAATTTAACTGTATTTTTAATTTAAAATAATAATTTCCCACAAATTCCTGGTGATGAAAATAGTTTTTTCACACCATAACACTACATTATTCTTTATATTATTTTTACATTTTTTGTATTTATTTATATCACTGATGATGTTATTTTAATTTATTTTAGAGCATTCTAATGATGTTACAGATATAAAATTTAGTAATGATGTCCCATCAATTCTGTTTGCAAGTTGCTTGGATGGTTCAATATAGTAAGTTAGCTTTTTGCATTGTTGAGTGCTTGCTTCAGTTTCAATTTTGATACTAAATCTGAGCATCTATTTTTTAATGTTATCCACATGCTTATAAGATGTGACATGTTTTATCTTAATGTATGTTATAGTGTGTGTGTTATTTTTTATGCAGTGTATATGATACCAGATGCCAAGGAGCAGTTCAGACATTTACAGGTATTTTTAAATATTTCTTTTCTCTCTCTCACTTTTATTTGTTTTTGAATTGTACCTATGTACTTTATGCCTCAGTATTTATTTGATATAATTTGCAATTTCTATATAAAAATGTTCAAAAAATGAAACTTTATTTTGTTTTTGTATAGGTTAAGAATGATTTTAAATTCTTGCTCTAGTATTTGTTGCCATTGATGCTGATATCTAAAACCATTCATATTGAAAACAAAAAAAACTTCTAGTCTGTCATTGTTAGATGCCAAAATAACATTTCAAAATTTACTATTCTATTGCTTTGCCTTTGTTTGGAATGATTTAATCTTATTTAGGATTTCTACAGACCTGGAAAGTCAGTGAAATGAATTTTGGTCAGGGAAATGGAAAAAAAATCGGGGAAAATCAAGGAAAATGAAGAAAGGTCAGGGAAATGGAAGAAAAATCAGATTGATTTCATAGTGAAATTCAACTTATTAGTTATAGTTTGGACCATAGCTGCCAAGTGTTCCGACTTCACCAGAGTTTGTCCGATATTTTTAATTTGTTCCAGAAATCCGATAATTAATGGAAACTGTTAATTAATAGTAATTAGGAAACTAATGTTTGATTTTTCAAAATTAAGTTAACCCCTCCTCCCCCCTTAATTTTTCTCTTATGGTGCCATATATGGATGCTCCTACATTTTACAGAAATGCTCCTATAATTTACAATTGGAGGTTGGCAGCTTTGGTTTGGACCAAAAATTGACTCTTGTCTTTTCAGCCAAGATTGCTCATCCAAAGCAATCCATTTACATTTCCCTTCGCAATGTTTGTCACCAATACAATCCCCCCATGCCTTCATTGCATACCACAGAGTCTGTGTATGTAAAATGTTTTGAAAGGCACTTGAGATTTGGGATAATATTAAAATGTTTATAGGTGAAGCAAAGCTTCCCAACAATGCAATAGTTTCAACTATTAAGAATGCTGTCAATTATCCATTTATGAAATGCAAATTTGCTTTTGTAAAATGGTATCAAATGCATGTGAACCATTTCTCTGCATTACCAAACATCAAATCCTATGTGTTGTTTATTATTTGAATATCTGCTTAATTTGATTCGTGCCTTAATGACACATTTGTATCTAAAGAAATTCTTAAGAGTGTAACAACATCAAAACTAGTTGCTAAGACTTATCAGACTCAAAATATTTTGTTATAGCAGAAAATGTTAATATTAGTTTTGTGTCTTGACAACTCTTGAAATTAAAGGTTACGAGCTTGAAAGAAACAAATTTCTTCAAAAATGTCGGGAGTTTTTAGGGGAACGATCATCTCCCCCTTGGGGGATCATCTCTCAATCAGTTTTGATTGAGGGATGTCTCTTGAAACATAAAATTGTTCGTGGATTATTCGCACATGATCCATCCAGTAGTAATTAGTCATGTACCTAACTTAGGAATAACCAGGTTTGATATGTTGCAAGAAATTTTACACACCAGCAAATAAATTAGTGACACTGTAGCAGAGAAAGCAGAACAACAATATTCCACTCTGTGTTCTTCCAGCAAAAATGAATCAAAGGAAGAATTCAAAATTAATTCTTCTGCTCTTGAAAAGCAAGGTGTTGGTGGATTTTATGCAAGTTTTCTCACAAATAATTTGAATACAGAACTATGGCAAGTAATGAAAATATGCTTAATTTTATCCTATGGCAATGCTACTGTCGAAAGTAGTTTTTCAATTAATTAATCTTTATTTATCGGAAACATTCATGAATGAACAATTATAAATCAAATGTATGTCCATGATGCCATCTACTAGACAAGAGAAATAGAATAAATCAATATTAACCAAAAAAAAAAAAAAAAAAAGTTATGTCCGAGAAGCTCATCAAAGATATCAAAAGCATTTAGACAGTATTTGTAAGTTAAAGCAAGATGAAAAAAACAAAAAGGTTTAAAAAAAAAAAAAGGAAATGAGAGTTTGAAATGAAAGAGCTGAAGCAGAAGAGGAAGCAATTAAAACTTGAATCAAAATCCTTGGATACTGAAATTAACATTAAAATGCAAGAACTTCAAAAATCTAAAATGTACCTATATCTAGATATTTTGAGTTGCCAGTAGAAAAAAAAAAAACTCAAAAAAGTGTTATAGATTAAAGAAACTTTTTTAAAAATTAAAGTGTTATAGTTTAATTAAAGTGTTATAGTTTAAAGAAACGTGTAATTTCTATTTGATTATTGCTGCTTGATTAGCAAATGAACGATGGAAATGAACAGAATTTGTTTGATTTTGCATATATTTTTAAAACTATCTCTTGAAATCTAAACTTTATGTATTGTTATATCACTCAGTTTGATTCAAAACTTAAGGTTTTGAAAAGTTTTTGTGAGAATTTCTACTACACAATTTAAAAAGTCCATCTTTGTTTCATAAATTTATTTCTTTTAAAGATATTGCTGTAAAAGTGTATTTCTCTTTATGATCTTTGAGATCTTGTAGAAATTATTTTATTTTATTTTCTATACTTAGAAATAATTTTAAAATGTTTTATGTGCCATATATCAACATATCTTGTCTAATTGAAATATTCTTAGTCTTTAAATTATTATAAGGCATACTTTTTGTAGTGCTGTCAAATAAATTTTAAAAAAAATGTATTTATCACCAGATGTTTAAAGAAAAAAAAAGGATTAAATATATAAGTTTTAAAAGAAACAACATGGACAACATTTAAGTGGAACATGAAGTCCACAAAAGTGTAAGAGGTAGTCAGGGAAAAACATCGTACAAGTTAGGGAAACAGAGGCTTTGGAATCTGTAGAAACCCTGTTATTTCTGGAGCTAAGTCCATACATCTGCCAAAACTTATCACATATACTTTCACAGTTATCTGGAGGTATGAATTTTCATCAAAAGCTCTACAGTTATAGCATATATGCATATATCTGTTAAGATGGCCCTCAAATATGATGAATGATGTTATGGTTTCAGTTTAGTTCAACAGTAATTATCCGAGATAAATTTTATTTTTTGCAGCATATACCAAATCACAAACTCTAACGATGTACCACTAACAAGTTTTGTTTTTTGGTTATCATTTGTTCAAACAAATTTTTCAATAAGTGTAAATTTTAATCTTTTTTTAAAAATCTGTCCAACATGACAACCTCAAATTGGGCGGAGGGGGAACTTCCTTTATGATTCAATTAGAGTCTTATCTACAGAAATATACAGTAATTTTTTATGTTGTATATACTTTCATTAATGTTTTCATGCAATCTGAAAGCGATTGTATTGCCTCATGGTGATAATTAAAAGCTATACATCTTACCAGTTAAAAAATTTCCTGGAAAAAAATTATGAATTATTTTGCTAAACTTGCAGTGTTTCAAAAGCTTTACAATACATAATACAATAGGAAGACATAATCCGCAATGTAATTATTTTATTGTATATATATTTTCTTTCTTCTATCTGCCTTAAGCACTTCTATTTCTTAACTCTTAAATTATATGAATTTTTAGCCTGCAACTACCATTATTACAAATTTCAATTGTTTAATGATGATAAAATGTAAGAAATTTGCATATAAAAATTTCTTGGGAAGAAAAAAAAAATCTACATTGTATATATACAGAGTACTATTAAAAATCTCTTAAACTTTTAAAAATAGTACTGTTAAGAAAATAGGAAAAGGATAATGCATTATTTAGTACATGATGCATGTTAGCTGTAATATTGTTGTGCTGTATCATCTGTAATTATTCATAGTATACTGTTCATTTTGCAGATGTTAGTGATGAAGATCCAAAACCTATCCTTTGCTTTGATTATAACTTAGATGAACAGATTCTTTGTGCTGGCACAGAAGTTATTCGAGAAGATGCTTTTCTTTTATTTTGGTAAATGCCTTATGCTTGTGTTTGTCATTCCTGTTGTATTTAATATATTTTTAGGTTTCTTTTGAAATATTTAATGGGCATTATTATGTCCGTGCAACTATGCAGAGTATTTTTTTTTTCTTTTTTGATAAAAAGTTGTATATTTTGCATTAAAAAATTTTTGTCTATTACATTTTTTTTTTTTTAGCCTGAAAAATCTTCTGGGAAAAGAATTTGCTACATCAAATCCTTGTCAGTTTCATTTGCCTTTCATTCGCTAGTGGATTTAATTTTTCTCAGTTACATGAAATTTAGTGCATCCATTCGTGTTTTTCACACTCCCCCTCACTTTTCATGTCCATAAACTCATATGTTGATTTGCTGAACCCCTTGCCTGTAAAACCTGAACTCAGTAAGGGCAGTGCAAACGTGCCAATTTTGGAATGCTCGACTGAATTAATTAACAAAATTAAAGAGAATTTTTTTCTTCTGTTAGTGTTGACTCTAGAAAAAAAGGGCTGCCGGGGGAGAAATTTCAAAAGGGGCACCCTGTTCTCAAAAAGGGCACTTTGGGGTTCCACGAGAATGTACTGGTAGATAACCTATAGAAACTGGTTTGAAACGATCTGATCCCCGAAACTTTAACATGTAGAGTTGTAATATGTGTTCTGACTTACAATGTTTCCGTTATGTAAGGTTTTTTCCAATTTGTCTTAGTTTTTCCCCCCCTTCTTTTGGAGAAAATATCCAGTAGAAGTAAATGTAAGCGAAATAGGAAAAATAATTTGTTGATAATATTTTGGTCTAAACATGACATAATTATGTGAATTAAATCTACATAACTAGAAGTTTTGATTTAAAAAAAAGGAATTTTAATGTAAGTAATGTTGAATGTTCTGCTTAATTTTTTTTCTGAAAATTACGTGACGTACATGTTTATTATTTATAAGAATAGTACATTTATTGAAGAAGATTTCCGAAATTTTTAGCCTGACATGATTTGTTAGGCAGCAGGGGAAGGCAGAAGGACTGTTAATTTTTGTTCATATACAATATTTCACCTATATTGGAACAAACTTTTAAACAGGAAAGGACTGTCAGTGCAAGTGGATTATCCCTAGATGAGTTTAGCATGTAATAAAAATAATAAAATTTCTAAACACACAATGCAGGGTGTATAAAATTTAATTATATAAATCAGAATTTTATTTAAATTCTTTTGTTTGCAATAATTATTGAATGAGTACCAAGTAAAGATTTTCAAAGTTACCCTTATTACTATTAGACATTATTTAAAATTGCATCAAACAATTTAACTCATCCATCAATTGATAACTACAGAAATTGGGGAAATTGAATTCAAAACACAGAAGATCGCTAGAAAAAATGACATAGTCATGCAAATTTTGTAATACATCCACTGGTTGGAATGTACAACACCATATCAAATCAAATTACTGAAATATATTTGTTATTCCTCTTTCACTTCCAATTTAATGCTTGCTCATTCATGAAAAGTAAATATAAGTTCTTTAAAAAGTACTATTTCTTTAAAATAAATAAAAATAATTACTACATGTAAGTTTTTTAACAGGTATAAAATTAATATTTATTTAACACACAAAATTGTCCAAAAGTATGAAATAAAGCTTAAAATATTTTTCATAAAGCTTTATTTTTAATTTCTTGTAACATACTTAAAAAGGTCTCTTTAAAAACGCAAAATTTTCTTTCTTAAACCTTGCTTTAATCTTTTATAAATAAAAAGTAATCAATAGTTTCTTTTAACTATCAAATGTTTTTAATCAACTTAATATAATTAAAATAATCAACATCCTGTTGCCAAAAGTACTTAAACAAATTATCTATTAATAAACCTTCCAGAATTTTTTCTATTTTTTTTTTTCAACTGAAAATAAGTTTAAATTGATGGCAGTTTGTTTTATGAATAACCTAGCTGTTAACTTATGACACAATTTTTTTTTCTGAAGACATATCCTTTCCCAGAACTAGCTTTCTTTTGCTTTTATTCTTATTATTTTCCTTTCTTCATTCATTAAAATGTTGAGAATTTTTTTAAAAATCAGAAGGTGTATAATATGAATATTTAGAATACCAAATCTTGTCAATAGTCTGATTTACTAAATTCTGCATTTACTCCATTTTTATATAATTAAAACTCTGGCATAATAAGAGGGGGGGAGGTCCACCCCGGCAGCAAAAAAAACAAACAAACATGGTGGCCGGGAGGACACTTGGATATAATAAAGTGGAAAATTAAAGGACAGAAATGGGGGCAGAATGCTGAAACTTAGAAAGAATGGGGCGGCAAACTGAAGGACCGCACCGGGCGCCAATAACCCAAGCGCTACTAAAGCAAAAGATCATTATTATGCTGTGATTTTGGCAAAATCATAATGTGTTTCAATTGCTGTATTCGCAAATCGCTCGATTTGAGTGGAAAAAGCCACTGAACATTGTACACGGCTGAAGTGTCGAAGTTCCCACGTTCGGCGGGCCCCCGCCCGCGCGACTGTTGGTCTGGAGTTTTGGTCGGTTTCACCCAGATGTAGGCGTCAATGCACATTAGAACTCCTTAAAAAGTCATCCAACCAAGGCACCCCCCCCCCCTTAGGAGATATCCCTTGTCTAGGCTTGCCACAACAAACAAGCAAATCCCGCAGAATTTTCGAATTGCAAAACGTCGTTTTGCTTAGGCATACTTTCTGTTTCATCTGTAATTATATATGATTAGTAAATAACTGTTATACATTAAAAATAATATGTACTAAGAACGCCGATTAAAAAGAGCAAATCGTTTAGGGGTGGAGTGGGGGGAACTTGCTAGTTTGCAAAACTATTAAAGACATTGAGAAGAGCAATAATTATATACAGCTGGCGACGAACTCTGGTGTAATGATTGTTTGATAATTCGCAACTACATATTTATCAAACGTATCCACTGATATTTGAGGATTGACAGATGGAATCAGAAATTTTTAGATAACTTGAGAAAATTTTGAATTTCCCAACCGTATTTCCTTCCCCCAACTCCTAAGTGAAATGCTGATCACGCTTCTTCTCGCTTGAGTCATCAAAAACAAAACATACAAGACGGGCCCCTTTCGGTTATTCGGTTCGCGCAAATGAAACAAAGAAAAAGGCAGTAGCAGTATTTCGACTTGAAAGAGTAGAATATTTGAAAAAAGCATTTTAATAAATTACATTTGTGGGGAAAGATCCGATTTCATAGACGGTTTTTGTGAAAGGGTTGTTTTCAATCCCAGACAGCACATAAGCTTAAATCAAGCTTGACATTTCCTTGAATTTGACGTATTAATGCAAGCTTGACAGTTCAACTCATTTTAAGCTGGCAACAAGCTTGCAGGAGTCAAGTTGAATTGTCAAGCTTAAATAGAGCTTGATTTAAGCTTGACAAGTGATACTAGCTCGATTTCAGCTTTCAAAGTGCGCAGTGATGGCGCCATTTGTGAAAGAGAATGGACATTAATTGTCTAGCGTCCTCAAATTTGCTGAAAGTTCGTAAAAGATGTGTTTTATACATGAAGCTTTTTATTACCAGTGCCATATTACCGGCAGGGCAAACGGGGCAACTGCCCTGGGCCTACAGATTTTAGGGCCCAAAAATCTTACATCTTACACTTTTGTAGTGCTTAGTTACATCTTACACTTTTGTTGTCAATATCCCTTCTTTAGGAGTAGCAGTAGACAGTCTCCAATACTCATTTAATATTTTGTGTGCTTTCATGTCATATTTCCCCTTTCGTAATTTTACAGGTTTCATTTAAGTCTTTTTGCTGTCCCATATTTTGGTTAACACACCACTCTCTGTGATTGTAGGCTTGGATTTGACTTGGGATTGATTGTTACTTTGTCCATCCCTTCCTAAATAGTAATGTTTAAAATTACCCGCTTCTTTGAATTGTAATTTAATGCTTGTTTTCCTTTTTTTTTATAATTTGATGTAAGTTGGCTAATTTTAATCAATGACTTAAATCTCCTGAACCCCTGAAATATCTTGAGTAAGAAGCTGATTACATGGCGGCCTATCACTAGACAGGTGTATTTGACTATGGCCCTTGAGTACTTGTACGTTGCCCAGGAGCAGAATTATATCCAGTCAGGGGCGTAGCCAGGGGGGGGATATTGGGATATATCCCCCCCGAAATGTTTGGATTAGTGATGAAATTCCGTCTATTTATACACATATAAGTTCATATCCCCCCCCCCCCCCCCCCCGAAAAATTTTCCTGGCTACGCGCCTGTATCCAGTGTTCTGCAACATAACTTAAACAGTTGCAAATGTTCCGCAGGCATTTTGTCCAAGTCTGACAGACAACAGTAAAATTCAAAA
Source organism: Cheiracanthium punctorium (assembly GCA_038373885.1). Taxonomy (NCBI): domain Eukaryota; kingdom Metazoa; phylum Arthropoda; class Arachnida; order Araneae; family Cheiracanthiidae; genus Cheiracanthium; species Cheiracanthium punctorium. The sequence continues at coordinate 143,149 of JAWZYV010012939.1, forward strand.
TTGATATAAAAATCATGCAAATAGTGAAGAAAGAAAGCATAGCATAAAGAGCACTTCACTTTAATTACTCTGCAGAACATACCCTTTTATATCTTCTTTCTGTTAAAAGAGGAAATGGTTTGCGAAGACTGATTGTTCTGTGAGGTACATCACACTTTTACCCACTTTCTGCTTCCGGGGTAGGTTGGAAACTGCTGGTCTAGAAGTTACAATTAATATTTGCATTGATAAAATTCTTTAAACTACTTTATTACAGTGGAGAGCCAGAAATCCGCACAGCTTGGGACCACAGCTTGTGCAGATTTTAGGATTTTGCGGATTTCGGGCCATAAAATTCATCATAATCAATAATCATTACATTTCTGATTTTAAAAAAGTAGAATACAATTACAATGAAATAAAAACAGTCTCAAAAGTATTTCACTTATATTTTCACATTAAATACAAAAGCATAGGAGAAAAAAAGAAAATATTACATGAAGATTAGCAAAGCAAATGGTTTCAAAATTTCCTTTTTCTAATTTTGAAAGCATGTTCTATGGCGATTTGTTTTAAAGTATCATTTTTTCCTACTTTCAGTTTCTTTTTCTTTCTTTCTTTCCTTTATTTATTTTTGCATATTGTATATTATCTTAATTCTTGTTTTGTTACAGAACTTTGCTGTTCCAAAAATTTAAGCTATTCTTCTCCTAACTTTAAACTTTTATCAAATGGATTTTATTATTATTATTATTACCCAAGTTTCCTTCATCAGAATCATATTTATATTATTATTATTACCCAAGTTTTCATCATCGGAATCATATTTATCTGGATTCAAGACACTTTTAAACAATTTCATCACTGGCGGATGACTTTGAATTTCATTATTTACATCTGAGAAGGTGTGCGGATTTCGGACGTTTGCGGATTTTAGGTCGGCGGATTTTTGGCTCTCGACTGTATATACCATAATGCACACACACAGAAGGAAAACAGTGCATTAACTTTTATTGTATTTCTAGACTAAAGCTTATTCAATGGAAATAACATTTAGTTTTTCAGAATTTGCAACTAATTTATTACATTTTAAAACTTTGATTCTTATGGATACTTATAGTTATTTTGCCGAATAGTAGTAACTTGATTTAATGTATTTACCACTATCTGCAAAAGTAAAGGATAAAAAATTGAGGAATATAAATTCTTTATGAAATTATATTCATTTTTATTATGTTATTTACAAGAAGCATAGTTTGAGGTATGAATCATAGATGCACCATTTTGACCATATTCTTTGTTACATATTCCAGGGTTCGTACACCCTCAGGGAAATCTGGAAAACAGGGAAAACTCAGGGAATTGAAAATTAGCTTTTAAAACTCAGGGAAATCTCATGGAAAAATGTAATTTTGCTTTATAAACCTGGAAAATCCAGCTTCAATCCTGGAATTTTAAGAAAATTTACCCCCCGCTCTTTATTTTTATGGCTTTCACCCTACTCAATGGTCAACTACTTCGCTAATGAAGCACTCATGCAATTCGAAATGGATTATACAATATTAATAATCTATCACTTAAGACTGCTTAGGACGAATAGCACACTTGCTTCTCATTTTGTCTCTGCATTCTGAGCATTTGTGATTGTTCCCTTTTCTCATTTGAGTTGGAGGGGGGTATTCTTTATGCTGTGTACAGTGCACAAAGTTAGATTGTGTAATATTATTATCACGTATGTATAAACTCTGCTGATATTTGCTAGAATACAATGTAGAATGTGTGTTCCTATAATGTTAAATATTTCATTGTTTATGCATAGGATTGGTGGATTTTATTTAGTTCTAAAGAATATGGAAATTTTTACCAATAGACTTGTGTACTGGCAATAGTATAAAAACATATCTTGAAACTATCAATCAGTGAAGTGATCCCAAAAATTCTTTTTTACTTCTGAAAAGCTGTTGCATAATTTCTGCTATTTTATAGGTGAAATTGAATTTAAAACCATGTTTGATATAAATGTAATCCATTGATTATGCAATAATTGAGGGGGACTATAATTTTGATTACCATAGTGCTATCATAATTTCATTACCTTGGGGCATATAAATAAAAAGTATTTAGTCTTTATCTTATGTTTATTTTTTTTTTTTTGCGATAACCTGGAAATTCTTGAAAAATCACCTGGAAAACTCAGGGAATTTCATTTTGAAAAATGAGTATGAACCCTGATATTCTGATTTATTTTATATTTCTGATAGGGACAGAAGAACATCTGAAAATTTAGGTGGTTACTGGAATAGTCATGCATTTGATATTACTGATGTAAGTTTGTTAAAATTCATTTATTTTCAAGTCAATTTGTATTAGTTAGAATTTCATTTCAGGAGGACTACAACTAAGAGGAAATTTTTATATCTTGGGAGGTTATTCTATTAGTCTCCCTTAAGTTGTCTTATTAAGAGCTAGTGACAGGTATTGAAAGTGTGTTTCGGCAAGATATAAATATACAGTGAAACTTCTTGAGGACGACCACTCTTCATTCCCCAGAAAATCAATCATTGAGAGAGGTATTCGTTCAAAGAAGCATAAACATCTGATAGTCAAGGGGGAAGAAAAAACTAAAAAATCTTGTTTTATTTGTGAAACTCTATACTAATACATAAGTAACTCATATATTTTTAAAATTATAATTTTAATAAGATATTTAGATTTTTTTTTTTTTTTTGTGCGTGTGTCTGAGAGAGTACTTTTCTCTCCACTTAATTTTCTACTCTTGACAAAATCATTTATCCTGATATTCTTAATGTATTCTGAATTTGCCATAGTAAAACCTATTTGCTTTAAAATTTGTGTTTTGGATTTTCCTGCAGTCGAAAGTAACACCAACTTCCAATGGCAAAATTACTGGTTCTTAGACATATCTCTTCTCTAATCTTCAAGATTTGTACGTTAAGTGTACATGTATATTACATGTACTGTCAATTTACAGTTGAGCAAGAGATTTCGTATATGGTTTTTATTTACTTCTGGAAAATGTGCTAGAAAATTTTTAGACAGGAAACCAGGTTCAGTCGCTTATAGAGGGTCATGTGATCTCTTCAAAGGATCTTAACATTAAGTAGATTGGATAATAAATCTATACCTTAAAAATAGAAATTCACCAAATACCATATTTTGCCAAATAACGAATACTGAACATTCGGTTAAAATTCTAACCGAATATTTGGCCGAACACCAAATATTTGGTTAAAATTTATTAAACCATTATTAAACTTTGATTGCATGATTCATTCAATTAGTTTGTTTTTAAACAATATTGAATATTTCATATAGTGTAAAACTTCAGAAATTAAAATGCTGCAAAATTTAATATCCAAGTGTATAATTTTTTTAGCTGCATATTTTGTAAAAAAAAAAAAATTAGCAGTTAATTGACTTTACATATTTATGAACACATAATGCTTGCTATGAGTCCCCCCCCCTTAGTTATTGTTTCATATTTAATGAGTTATTAATAGTAAGGTTAATGTAATGTTTCATAAGAAAAATTGAAAAACAACAGAATTTAAATTTAACATCTGAGTGTTTTCTCTTAGTTTAAAACTAATTTGATTGTGGTATACTAACAACTTCAATTAATTTAGTACTATGGCAATATACCATATCTTTCATTCATGATTTTAAAAGTATGTATGGTTTACCAATTGTTCAATATTTCAATTTGTATACTACCGTAATTTCCGGAAGAAACGCCGCATCAGCATAAACGCCGCACTCGAAGAAAACAGGCCAAGAAAAATTAAAACTGTACAGAAACGTCGCATTGGCGTAAACGCCGCACTAAATTAAATTGCATGCACATGACCTTGAACCTCACAGTTGGAAAATTTTGCTCTGTGTCATGATGTATTGCATTTCATTTAAGAGAAAAAAATGAAATAAAATCATAATATAAAAATAAATTATTAAGTAAGAAATATGAAAGTGTACTTACGTTCATGAATTTTGATAATTATCCGTTAAAGAAGTCCTTATATACGTAACACTGATACTATGTTACTGCGAAAAAGGATCCAACGGAGAAAAAACAAAATGAATGAAAGATGAAAATTTCAAATTTTACTTTTGCTTAGAGAAATCAAAATTTACATTATGTGAAGCCGTCAAAGTCTGAATCTTCCGTATCAGAATTAAATAAATTTAGCATATCCTGATCTAAATCAAGATCCAAGTCTGCGACATCGTCAAAATCATTATCTGTGGGTATCATCAACACCTCCTAGATAAAGAAAGCCTAACAACTCCTACGTCACCAAGCTTTGACGTCATCATTTGGCCTACACTTAAAAGTTTTATTTTCACAAAATAAAACTATTCAAAATTTCTGGTGAATTTACTCATGAATAACAATATTTTAATAATTTGAGATAAAAATATAATTTTATGAAAAATGGCAGTTTTTAACCATGACGAATTAGATAATATGATAAGGAAATAAATCGAAATGAATAGTTTTGTATGAGACAGGTATTTTAATTTTAATTCTTTATTTAAGATATTTTCTAATATTTGTAGCATCCACCAGAAATTTTAAACAGTTTTACTTTGTGAAAGTAAAACTGTGATGACGTCATTACTTGAAGGCCTAATGATGACATCAAAGTTTCAGTAGTTAGGATTTCTATATGTAGGAGGTGTTGGTATCATAGATTTATTATCTTGAGTTATTCAAGATAATAAATCTGAGTATTTTTTATTTTTCGCATGCGTGCGCACGTGGCGAGGGAGCTGCTTACGCCTTGCGTCGTCAGAGGGCGCGAGAGCGCTAATTATTATAACGGTTTGCAGTATTTTCCTTTGAGAGGCTGACATGATTTCGCCGCTCTGCCGCTTGCCGATGATCGTTCTATAAACTCTTAGTCCGTGGAAATAAAGAATGTAGTTGACGACTTGGCTATTGTATCCATTTGCAAGATACGTGGAGGCGTGACAGTTTTTCGAAAGAATCACTGTGGATTTACAAAATAAGGGGAAGGGGAGAGGATGGGTTCTGAAAAATTCATTTACGGACAGAGTTTCTCGAAATCTGACGATCTTCTACGTACAGAACCAAAGTGATAAGCTAATATTTGTTCATGTGAATGGATATTTTTTTTTGGCACGTAAGCGCCGCATCGTTAGAAACGCCGCACCTGTTAAAATTTTACTTTTTAAACACGTAAACGCCGCGGTGTTTCTTCCGGAAATTACGGTAGGCGAATATTAAAGTATTCGGCCAAACATAATACCTGAATATACGGTTTGTCTGAAGAATAGGCAGTACACAGAATATTCGGTGCATCCCTGCTTAAAAAGTTAGTTCTTGGAGGAGGGGGTCGCTTAATAGAGATGGTTTGTCATAGAAGTTTCCCTGTGTATGTGTGTGCATATATATATATATATATTTATTTATTTATTCACTGAGACTTGACAAAATAAACTGAGCAGAAGTAATACAAACATATTTTTTGTTTTTTAATATACCTTTTTAATCTGCAAAAATGCTGTTAAATGTTCCATTTTTACTTCCCCATACAAAGTAAAAGAAATTTTCTGATTGTAAAAAAAAAAAAAATAGTTTTAAAATTTTGTTGGAAAAATCAGTTTTGACCAGTCCTACTTTTACTTTAAAAAGTTTTTGCATTGCCCCTCAGTGTACATTTGTATGCATGCTCAATCTATTTGTCCAATCGCTAATCTATTTTGACTATTTTAGTGGTGACGTCTGTAAACTCACAGTAGTCAAAACCAATTGGCCATACAACGTTGAAATTTTGTACTTCTCTTTTGTAACAATCAGTTGTGTACCTTCCTTTTTGATTGCAATTGCATACTTGCCAACTCTTCTGGTTTTGACAGAAGACTTCTGGTTTTTTTTTTTTTTTTTTTTTTTTTTTAATTTTTAGTTGATATATTAAATTGTATCACACTGTGCAAAAAAAAAAAAAAAAAAAAAAAAAAAAAAAAAATTGTAAATTAATAAATATATATTTCAAAATAAATTATTAAGGTAATCATTTCGATAGCTAACAGCACAATGCTCTTGTATGAGTGAGGTCAAAGTGTTAGTGAGCAAATCTTTTCTCGATAGTTAAAAAAAAAAAAAAAAAAAAAGACAACTTCATTTCGTTCCTCTCTCAGTGATTCATCATTAGGAAATTTTTTAGTGTTAAAAACTAAAGCTTGAAAATATTTTTTCTGATAAACTATTAGTAAAAGCTAAAAAAGCTACTTTGAATCAGCTAAAAAATTTCTTAATCTGTTTATTTTTCTACATACTTTGGTTAAAAATTAAACCAAATTTCCATTTATTTAATTGTTTTTATTCTTGTGAAAATACTGCATCTATTTTCATTTTATATATAAGCTCTTTTCTATTACTATTTAATTTTGTTTTTATTTCCATACATTACTGATATAAAAAAAATAATGAGAAATGATGATACACTGTGGAAAACAGTCTTCTGTTCTTACTTCTTATTTTTTAAAAATTATCTTCTGTTTTTTCAACCCGAGTCTTCCTGCTTTTGGCTTAAGGAGATTGGCAGGTATGCAATTGACTGGTTAGTTTGTTTATAAGGTCTCCCAAGAGATGTTTCAGTTAAGTTCTAAGGGCATCTTTAGTACATTAGAAGTCTATGAACAGTCATTGTTTGGATCTTGCATGAAATGTTACCAAGCTTAGTGACTTTTATCAATCCATCACAATTTTCAGTGCAATAAGTAAGTGGATCATTCTAATTTTACTTGCAGATTTCTTTTATTAAAGTCTTTCCCCCCCCCCCCCCTTAAACATTTTTGTCACCAAAGTTGCATTTTGTAGTAGGATAAGACTGAAAGATACACAAATAGGTTCTAGCAAAGCTTTCTATATATCTATTTGAGCAAAAAAACTCTTCAAAGTTATGCAAATGTAAAAATTTGTAACTCTTACTGGGCAAAATACTTTACTTATATTAGTTATAAATGTAGACAGGTAAAGAAAACTCATTATCACTGTGTTTAATTGATGTCCTTTGTAAAGTTTTTGCTGCAAATGGACGAAAATACATTTAAGAAAATTGCAAAAAATATTGACCCTTTAACTTTGTAATCATATTGTTGTATTTTCTATTTATTGAGAAAATTAAAAGTATAAATACTATTGCTCTTCTTTCCAATAAAGCTCTTCTTTCCAGCAAATTTTACTAACACATAATCACTGAGATATTGGATCTACCAGACTTGTACATTTTGGGAGGGATAAGTTCGTACTTTTCTTCATGAGGACTGTCACCAGTGCTGCACGTATTGAACTGTGCCTATCTTAATATATAAAAATCCAGTGTCCGTGTGTATGTTCCGAAATAACTCAAAAACGGGTCAACTGATATTCATGAAAGTTTGCATATATATGTAATTTGGTCCAACTTAGATAATAGGATAGTTATTATTCAAATTAATGTTCTCAATAATTAATAATTAATAAAAAACTGATCATCAACGTTGATTGTTGTTATTAATCGTAGGTTCCATAAGTCTGGAACAGATGGCGCCTTAAGAGAATTTCTTTATGTACAACTGTAGTTTAATATGTATTTGTGTACTGCATAAATTCAAGAAAAAGTGTTTATCCAAACCGGCAGTCACTAACACGGCCAAAAATATTGGAACATTACTACGAAGAAAATTAATAATATCTGCGATATTGAAATACTCAACTCATAGCTTATCGTCTGCTTCTAAAGGGATAAAAGCATTTTATTTTATTTTTTCCGAAATTGGCAACCGAGATAACTTTTTTATTGTTTTGAAAAAAAAAAAAGAACAGTTTAACAGTTCTTGCTTTAAACGACATCTTATTATTTGCGTATGTTTTATTTACAGAAAAATTCTCATTTTACAGGGGAAGAAACCTAAAAGAACGTATTATATATTTTTCATGTATCTTATCTTATCTTATTTTAATATATAAAAATCCAGTGTCCGTGTGCATGTTCCGAAATAACTCAAAAACGGGTCAACTGATATTCTGATTACGTTGATTGTTGTTATTAATCGTAGGTTCCAATCGTAGGTCCAATATTTCCGTTTGAGACCATTAAGGCTGGAACAGATGGCGCCTTAAGAGAATTTCTTTACAGAGAACTGTAAAACATTGTCCTTTGCATCTCATAGATGGCGCCACACCTTAATGTGATACAGTTTCTTAGACTGCACACTATACATGTCTTATTTTGCCTATACCAAGCACTACTTTTAGTAACATGCGACCCAAAAAATCTAACCTTACTGCCCGTAGCAAGAAGACTCGATATGCACGTATTGAAAGAGCTCATGAATCAGTCTGATCCAGTCAATTGTAATCAATTAAATAAAAAGGTTAGTTCAATGAACTACTATGCGTATCGATTAATGATTAGGCACAATCAGGACAACTATATCCTTCGATATCGTCAATTGTATCATCAATACGTTGTGGAAATGTTTGCTAAGATTGAAAGCGAACGTTTGCAATTCATTCGGTTCAACCAAGCTAAACTACGATCAGAGGATTACATTCACTTACGAGATGCTATTGTTGGAAACGTCGATGGAAATTTAAACACCAATGAAATTGGTAGTGCTGTTATTTTACCTTCCAGCTACATAGGTAGCCCACGAAACATGCAAGAATACATGCAGGATGCAATGACTTATGTACGTCATTACGGTCGTCCAGATTTGTTTATAACATTTACGTGTAATCCAAATTGGGAGGAAATCCAATCTTTACTATTACTAGGTCAACAATCAATACATCGTCACGATATTACTGCACGAGTGTTTAAACAGAAGTTGAAATCTTTGATTGATTTTATAGTAAAATATTCAGTTTTTCGCAAAACGTGTTGTTGGTTGTATTCAATTGAGTGGCAGAAATGAGGCTTACCTCATGCTCACATTTTAATTTGGCTTGAAGATAAAATTCGTCCAGAGGAAATTGATCAAATTATTTCAGCCGAAATTCCAGATTCTTCAATTGATCAAGAATTATTTAATATTGTTACAAGTCATATGATTCATGGACCGTGTGGAGCGTTTAACATTACATCACCATGCATGGAAAATGGGAAATGTAAGAAACATTTTCCTAAGAAATTCACAAATGATACCATTACTGATATTGATGGTTATCCATGGTATCGCCGCAGAAACGCTGATAATGGTGGTCATACATATAAAATGAGAACTTCAAATTCTAACCAATTAGAAATTGACAATCAATGGGTAGTACCATACTCACCACTACTCTCCAAAACGTACAAGGCTCATATTAATGTTGAGCTTTGCAGTTCTGTGAAATCCATCAAGTATATTTGCAACTACGTTAATAAGGGCAGTGATTTGGCCGTATTTGGAGTACAAAATATAAACGAAAATGATGAAATAGCACGCTACCAAATGGGTAGATACATTAGCAGCAGTGAAGCTATCTGACGCATACTTAGCTTCCCCATACACCACAGAGAACCTGCTATACCTGCAGTGCATCTTGAAAATGGACAACGTGTGTATTTCACTGAAGAAAATATTCTCCAAAGAGCATGTGAACCACCAAAAACGACACTAACCGAATTTTTCACACTTTGTCAAAAAACTGATCTGTATGGTCAATTCGCAAAAACAGTATTATACACTGATATTCCATGCTATTTTACATGGAACACGTCAGCTAAAAAATGGGAACCACGTAAAAAGGGAGAACCACATCCTTATATTGCAGGCATATTTAAAGCTAAGACACTGGGACGACTTTATATTGTACATCCAAAACAACGTGAATGCTTTTTTCTGCGTTTATTGTTGGTGAATGTTCCTGGACCAATCTCTTTTCAATTTTTACGAACAGTTAATGACCAAGTGTTCAGTACGTATAAAGATGCATGTCACGCGTTGCAACTTTTAGAAGATGACAACCATTGGGATCTTACACTTGCTGATGCTGCTTTAACGTCCTCGCCGAGTAATATTCGTCAACTATTTGCCATTATTTTGATGACATGTTTTCCAACACAGTCATCTACATTGTGGTAAAAATATAAGAACTACATGACTGAAGATATACTCTACCGACATAAACAAATAAACCACTCTCCAAACTTAGACTTCACACAAGATATGTATAACGAAGCTTTAATAATGATTGAAGATTTATGTATTATGATCTCAAATTCACCACTTAGTCATTATGTTATTCCATCTCCTAATCGCCCAGCTACAGACTTAGTAAATAGTGATTTGCAGCGAGAAGAACAATTTAATAATCGTGATTTAAATACATTTGTTACTAACAATGAACCATTATTAACTGACGAGCAGAAGAACATATGCAATCGAATTATGTTGGCTATTGATGCCAAACAAGGCGGTTTTTTCTATTTAGATGCACCAGGTGGTACCGGTAAAACATATTTGTTATCTTTCATCCTTGCGAAACTACGGTCACAACAAAAAATTGCATTAGCAGCTGCATCATCAGGCATAGCTGCTACTTTGTTGGATGGTGGGCGGACAGCCCATTCTGCTTTCAAGTTACCATTAGATATTCATAACAATCCAAATGCAATGTGTAATATCAAAAAAAGAAGCGGAATGGCAGCAGTGTTACGGAAGACTTCGATTATAATTTGGGATGAGTGTACTATGTCTCATAAGCATTCGCCCGAAGCATTAAATAGGACTATGCAGGATTTAAACAATAGTGACAGATATTTTGGTGGTACTATTTTATTACTATCTGGTGATTTCCGGCAAACGTTGCCAGTTATTCCTCGCTCTACTTTTGCAGATGAAATTAAGCATGTCTAAAACAATCAATTTTATGGAGAAATGTTGAAACACTCAGACTGACAAAAAACATGCAAGTACAACTCCAAAATGATCCAACAGCACAAGAATTTTCTAAACAATTACTGGCTCTTGGAAACGATGAAATAGAATTTCATCAAGATACTCAACATATTAGATTGCCAGATAATTTCTGTACTGTTGTTCAAACTAAAAATGAACTGATTGAGAGTGTCTTCCAGGACATACTAAATAACTATTTAAATCATGACTGGCTTAGTAATCGTGAGGCAGTGAATTTCCCAATTGAATTTTTAAATTATTTAGACATATCAGGAATGCCACCACACAATCTTCGATTGAAAATTGGATCACCGATTATTCTACTGCGTAATTTAAACCCTCCTACACTATGCAACGGTACACGTTTGGTGATCAAAAGAATCACTGGAAACGTTCTTGAAGCAACTATTTTGACAGAAAAGTTTAAAGGAGAAATTGTTTTATTACCACGTATTCCGATGATATCCAATTCTCCCATACCATTTAAAAGACTACAGTTTCCCATTCGCTTAGCTTTCGCGATGACTATAAATAAATCTCAGGCCAAACATGTCTATTTGCGGCTTAGACTTTCAAAATCCATGTTTCTCCCATGGGCAATTATGCGTGGCGTGTTCACGAGTAGGAAGACCATCAAGTTTATTTGCATTAACAAAAGACCGATTGACAAAAAATATTGTACATCGATTGGCGCTTCATTGAACATCAACTGTGATTTATTACGATTAAAGATATTTAGAGTATATATATCAAATTAAAATATTTAAAGTATTTATTAAATAAATGTTATTAAATGTTATGTTAATTTGTGTTAAATTTTGTCTTTCAAATCCTGCTTAAATCACTCAGCCACAGCAACGCGTGGCCGGGTCTGCTAGTAGTAAATATGTTGTCAATGTACAAGTACAGAAATTAAAGTATAAACTGCCTTTAATAAAAAGAAATTACTGAAGAAAAATGTTATATCAATTTACTGGTCTATTATGGGGCACATTGGTACATGTACCAATGCTGTGGTGAATTTTTTATTTTCATTTTTTTGCTTAGTAAATAAAGTCCAACAGAAACTTAATGCTTTTCTTTAATGAGCAAATAAGCTGCATAAAAAATGCTAGTGATACTGAATGAAAACATTAAATACTTTACTAACGAAAAACAATTAATTTTCAGGGCATGAAATCTGCATCTAAATTTAGAGTGACCCAAGTATGTATCTCACATAGCTCAAAAACTATTAACCATAGAATGAAATATTGAACGTATGTATTTATTACTTTTGTATTTATCACCGAAAAGACTTACAACACATTAAGCTCTATGAACATCTTTAATGCTTTAAAAGTCTATAGTCAATTATTGTTTGGGCCAAATTACCAATATCCTTCCAATTATTGTCAAGTTTGCTGAATTTTGGCAAAATATCACCAGTTTTGGAACTAAAAATAAATTTTCAAAGCTGAACTCAGTGAAATTTCTTAAATGTTCCAAGAAATTGCCAAATTTTAATATTATTAAGTGCTATCAATTGTTATCAATGTTGTTTTTAAAATGTATTTCATTTATTATTGCTGCTTTCTCAAGTTCTAAACGAGTACTGCTATTATCCGAACTGCACCGAAAAGACTTGTTATCAATGTTGTTTTTAAAATGTATTTCATTTATTATTGCTGCTTTCTCAAGTTCTAAACGAGTACTGCTATTATCCGAACTGCACCGAAAAGACTTAACGACCGAACTGCACCGAACGACCGAACTGCACCGAAAAGACTAAACGAGTACTGCTATTATCCGAACTGCACCGAAAAGACTTGTTATCAATGTTGTTTTTAAAATGTATTTCATTTATTATTGCTGCTTTCTCAAGTTCTAAACGAGTACTGCTATTATCCGAACTGCACCGAAAAGACTTACAACACATTAAGCTCTATGAACATCTTTAATGCTTTAAAAGTCTATAGTCAATTATTGTTTGGGCCAAATTACCAATATCCTTCCAATTATTGTCAAGTTTGCTGAATTTTGGCAAAATATCACCAGTTTTGGAACTAAAAATAAATTTTCAAAGCTGAACTCAGTGAAATTTCTTAAATGTTCCAAGAAATTGCCAAATTTTAATATTATTAAAGTGCTATCAATTGTTATCAATGTTGTTTTTAAAATGTATTTCATTTATTATTGCTGCTTTCTCAAGTTCTAAACGAGTACTGCTATTATCCATTAAAAGTATAACTACTGATTTTACAACTGCATTTCCAAATGTCTTTCTTTTAAAAAAGTGTCATTTAAAATATGGGAGCATGTATACCACGGGCATTAGAAGGTTAAAATGTTAATCTCATCAATAAATTCATTGTGATTGCATGTGTAAAAATTTTTATTTTATTTTATTTATTTATTTTTTATGATCATTTGGCTAGTTCCTTAATGGAAAATTTGCTTCAATAAATTTCAGGGTTTTTCATTTCATTTTCAGTAAGGTCTGAAGTCATAAAATATAATTTACTTATTTAAATTTTAGGTAAAATTCCATCCCTCTCGCAAGTCCTGGATGGCATCATCATCTATTGATGGCTTAATAAATGTTTTTGATCTGAATGAAAGTTCTGAAGACTGTGCATTGAGGTATACTATTAATGCTGAAGAACCAGTTGTAAGTAAATCATTTTATTTATAGAATTTCATCATTAGTTTTTGTTTCAGTAAGAGGTAAAATAATAAATACAGTAAAATGTGTCATTAAGCATGATCAAAAGTACCGAATTTTTCTATATTCTTTCTTTTTTTCTTTTACCAAAAGCAAGTTTTTGCTTATTGATCAGAAATTCTGCAATATGCAGGGACTGATTTCTGGTACGGCATTCGGGACAAGCACCTGTGCCCTCAGCAAAAATGGGTCTCCAACTGTTATCTTTAAGTTTAAAAATTTGCAAATTTTGATTTGAAATAAGCGATAGAGAAACTAATTTATGAAAAGTAATAGTATTAATAAATACTGTCTTACTATTTCATAGCTCTAGCATTTTGTTCACTCCTCTTTTTAGCTAAAGGGTACAATGTCAGGCAGTTATTCAGTGCAAACTTATTTAAGCGTGGACTATGTAGTGATGTGTGTTGATTAAGAGGAAACCTGGAGCTGATTTTAATTGGAACAGATAAAAAAAGAAGATCTATCCCACATTATAAAGAAATATCTGATAGGAACATTAGAAAAATTAATCCAAACTATTGTGGAACATGTTACTTCAAAAATAAAGATTGAAATTAATTGAAAATTAAATGATATAATTGAAATATTATTATCCTGTATAATATTATTATTATCAAATTATTGCATTTAATTTTTGCATCTTTATTAAATAATCATTTTTATGCTGTTATAACATATTTATATGGCGTGATATGAAAGTTGCTTTGTAGGATATAAAACAATTTTCTTAAGACGGGGCCCCCAATGAAGCTTTTGCCCTGCACCCCCATCTTTGCTGGTCAGTCCCTGGCAATACAACTTATTTTGTCTATCAAAAGAGACTTGTTTTGTTTAAAAGTATCACCCCACCCCCAGAACCACTTTTAAATAAGATCTTGCGCATACCTGACAACCCACTTTAGCATCCATGTGTCACCTTACAACTGTTTTCATTATTTATAATGTTATTCGTAAATGGTCCATAAAATTTAACTGGAGGCTGGAGCTGTAGCTCTCCTACATCCTTGGGGAAGGGTAGGTTACCTTCTTGTACAGAAATCCTACCCAAACAAGTTAATTTTGACCCTTCATGGGAGGGTTCAGGATAACCACAGAATAATACAATATGACATCTTTTTCTATTTCAAGAATTGGTGGTAGTGTTTTAATAACTTACCAGATGTATTGAATTGGAGTATGAGATGAGATAATTGAATATGAGAACTCAGCTTCAGATGTGACAGAAGGAGGAAATATTTTCCTTTAAACCTAGTTTGTACTTCATTGATGAGAATGATATTTATTATATGGAGAAACCAAATCATATGTCTATAATGTGAATACTCATTAAAATAAATAAATAAATAAATAAAATGGTAGTGATAAATTTTTGATATAAGGAAAAATTGATTGCTGAATTATATTTTGAGAACAACTTTTTTTTTTTTTTTTTTTTTTTTTTTTTTATGATATACATCAGTGGATACATAAAGGGGAAAGGGTTTGGGGTCCACCCTCCTTTTTATCAAGGAATTTTTAGCATAAAATCCATATATTTGTAACTTTTAACAAAAAGATTATACCTTTTAATATAAAGACTGTCTATTACCATCCCCTTTAAGGAAGTTTGTGTACGATGCTGTTATACATGACTGTTTCTGTAAACTGATAAATAGAAAAATGGCATCACTGCTAGAGAAGACACCCATTTTTCTCTGATATTTAAAACTCAAATCTGCAATAAAGTGTGGTGTTGTCACTATAATATCACTTTTCTTTGGTTAATAATTAATGTAATTTACCTCCACCCAGAACGTTTTAGTAATTTAAGAGCTTTCTAGTTAAACATTTAAATAACCACTGTGTAATTTCTTACTTTTGGGGGGCTGTTAATTATTTATTTTGTTTTGGCAGTGTAAAGTTTTCCCTTTTGTTTACCTTTTTTGTGATTAAATTTTCTCTTCACCGGCCGTTTTTTGCTTTCAGGGTGTTTAAAATTAATGTTCACCTTTTAATTGCCGTTCTGTGGGTAATCAGCACTTTGAAATATAGTGGCTATACTTCATATCTCCCTTTTCATTAATGTTGTTTTGATGGGATTTTTTTTAATTTTAAATTAATTTTCGTAACTTCCCGTAATCCTGCTTTTCCTTTTTTTTTATTACTTTATTTCTCCGGTTAGGCATCTTCCTGTGAATTTTCAATAATTTTTTTTTCATCTTTTAAGTTTTGCTTACAATTTCATGCTATTGCATCATTTTCTGTGCCTGTTGCATCAGATCTCAGAAAGGACGCTATCTTTCCCGCGCTTTTCCTCCGAAATTCTTCTAGAAGCTTCTTTTTCCCCCCTCTTGCGGTCCAGATCGGACTATCCCGGAATGACTTTTAGGTGCACTCTCTGCTCTGATTGGCTGAGGGTAGCGGTTCCGGAGTGAGGAGGAGAGGCAAGCGCGCGATTTTTGGGCAGTTTCAGCTAGAACGTCCTGACTAGAGGGTGGTGTTTTTTTAGCTCTTGAGAGCTCAAGTTCAGCCCAGCCTTGGGTTGATTTGACAAGTCGTGTAGGATGACCTGATAACTGAAGGAAGACCCCTAGACACCCAAGATGACGTGATCTGCCCCACCGTGGAGAGATAGAAATGAATTCCTGATCGACTACTGGCCGCTGAATGCGTACCTAGCACGACAGATAAAGGAGCCCGGATGAGATGACCTGCTAGGCCGACGCACGTTCCAGCCCCCGCCGACTGTGTCGCTGATTAGCACATGGCCCTCCGTGCTCCCATCTAATCGCCAAGCCGCCAGCGCACATGATATTGGTGAGATCATTCCTTGCTTTTCAATCTCTTGATATAATGCGAGTCCGTGAGTGGCGCCAATAGACGGGCATCTGCAATGTGGGCTTAGCCCCGAGACTCCGGTCTGACTAGAAGATCTTGATCCTTCTTTTTCTGCCTTGATCAATGTATTGCTGCAACTCATGCTGTCTCTAAATGGTGGACTTCGCGTCATCTGCCCCCCCCCCTTTTTTATTATTTTATTTTTATTGTTAAGATGTAATTTTATTTTCTTTTTAAGCCTATTTTTTTTGTTTAAATTTCTTTTGACCATCGGTCTTCCTGTAAAATTATAAAAAAAAGGGATTGAATGTATTTTGTTGAAATGTACCATTCTGTAATGTGTTAATTCCCATACAAGAGTAGCATCTAAGCTAAAATATTGTAAGTTGTGAATTTCAAGCAAAACATGATTTTCTACTGAATTTAAATTTTGGTTTGCAACCATGGGTACCCAGGGGTTTTAAATTTTTTTTGTTTTACCAACATCTATGAGTGCTGCCTGATCACTTTTGCAGCACTGGAGCAGGTGTTAAATTGATCAAAATCTTTTGTAATTGTTTTGGTTAAGCTGTGAGTTGTGCCATAGAAATGTGTGTAAATTTTCACCTTTTTATTTCACGGTTCATTGTCAATTGCTGCTGAGTCTTGCTTAAATTGTTAGGGTGTTCATTGTGCTGCGTATTAGGTTTTAATATTTTTTTTACTTGATCTAATGTGTTGATTGGTTAAATAAAATGTTTCAATCCCATCCTTTTGGTTCTCTTTGCTTTGACAACGATCAACACTAAGGGCGGCAAGAGAAAAATCCTGGGTTATTGTCATCATTCAAAACAACGCATTGCTGATTTGTTATCCTTTTTTAGCTGTGAAATTAAATTGTGGTGTTCCAAGTAGGAACAACACTACAAAAGTTACAACGCAAAGGCATGATTTGTAAAAGAAATCTACCTATTCCAAGACAGGGTTGCCACTGATTAGAGAAAATATGGGAAACCTTAGGGAAATAATTTTGACAGAAAAAGTCATTAGAAAAGTCGGAATATTGCTAATTTTCTCTGAAAACCTGAAATTATTTTAAAATGTGACCTGGAAATTCATCATATCTGGACTAACTAATGGAAATCCTGAGGACTACTAATGGAGTCCATGTGGAAGTCCAGGTTTTCAGACAAAATTAACAATATACCGACTTTTCCAATGATTTTTTTAAAAATAAAAACTTTGTGAATACTAATATCCAATTTTAATTTTTTCTTATGCTTTTTGTTGAGTAAAGCAACCTCTTCAAATTAGGTCATCTGATTCAGGCAACCTGCATTATGCTATTACATTTTACATGTTGAAGAACGTTTATTTTTTCATAGATGGTTTGTAGTATTCAGACATTTTAAGTGAAACAGTCAATATATAAAACTTTTGTTATTCATGAGAGATGTAAGTTTCTATTTTTTTTTTTTTTAAATGTATATGTTTTTTGCAAAGTGAAATATGGCTGTAAACACTGACTGAAGCAGAATTACTTGATATTGAAGGGGGGAAGGGGATTTTTCATAGACTGTAATCTGAATTTTGCAAGTATGAAGTCCTGAGATCTGAAACTTTTAGAACTTTCTTTGTTCTTTCTTTGGTGATTCTTTGTTCTAAACCATCTCTGGTTTAGGTAGAGTTAATTGAATTTTTCAAAACAAATTTAATAATGAAACTATCAAAGTAGTAATTATTCTGCAGTAATTAATCATTTAAAACATATTTTTAATTCGAGTAAATACAGTCAACTCTGGTAATAGTGAATTTTCGACTATAGTGAACGCAAATTGTTAGTCCCGATTCACTTATATTAGAAATGTGCATAGCAGTTTTCGGCTATAGTGAACATGACTTCGGTTACAGTGAACCTAAAAACTGAACATCGAAAATTCTGGGAACGGCAGAGATGAAGTTTTTCGGTGTCTGCATTTTAAAAGGTTGTCTATATTACATTTGATAAATACACAAAGAGATTATCAAGCATCTGTTCCGAAATACAGGGGAATTGTCAATGACTAGGTTAACATGATGAAGGGGAGTGGTTAACAGTAGCACACTAGAAAAAGGGCTTTTAGGTTCTTGACCGCTGTGAAACCAGGAATTAATTTATAGCAGTGATGCATACTTATTTAGCTCTTCAATTACCTTGCAAAATAGCCCAAGTCTTGTGGTGTATGCTTCCCCGTAATCCTTTTGTCCGATACCCCAGTGCTTAAAAGATAAGCTCATCTTTTCCATCCTGCATGAAAGGCTACGACACCCACACTTTCACATTGAGGAAGGTAGCAATGACAATTTTTAAAAGAAACATGCAAATTTTTTCCTTCTTATTCTTGACCAGAGAGAAAAGACCACAAGCGCTCCAATTCATCAAACTGTGCCCTTCCTAATTGTATTCACGCTTGCTATCCGGGGGGCATCTGTAAAAGGGGATTAAATTCTTAGTCGGTTAGAATCAATAGCATTTTTTGGCTACTAAGCACTTAGCAAAAAGTAGGGTACACTTCATTGTGAACAAAAAAAGGACATTTTTCTCTTGTCCTCGAATGATTCCATTTTCTATTCCCGGTGCAATAGCATAGGTTAAGGATTACCACTATACGCAATTGCTTGATTAGCTATAGCATTTTCCAGCCAATTGAATGGAATCTCTCAAATTATTGTAGCACTTAGGAGCAATAAGACATAAACACGATTAATTATGTTTGATTTACATAAATATTTAGTGCGGGTATAAAACACAATTTTTTACTTATCTATATAATGTATTTCTTGTTCGTATGGGGACACTTCGGTTATAGTGAATGAAATTTGCCGGTCCCCAGAGGTTCACTATAACCGGAGTCGACTGTATATGTTTAATTCATGCTTCAAGTCTATAGTAAAGAAAATTACTCTCTTAATTGTTTAAACTATAATATTTATTATAGTTACATATAATGAGTTTCATATAAAGTGCATTTCTATAAAGCATTTGAGACAGTTCATTTAGCTTGAAATTACTGTAGACACCGGTTATAACGTACTCTAACGGGACCTAAAAAAGTAGTACGTTATAAGCAGTACCGCTGGCAAGAATCAATATTACACGAAAAAAAAAAGAAAGTGGGCTCATAATTTCATTGTAATATGCATTTTAAACAGGTGTGATTTTTTAAAATTTAAATTAACCCTTCATTAGGCGCGTGGACTACGAGCGTAGATGAGGTATACACACCAGGTAAAAGAGTATTCGAGTAATGGCTAAATTTCCTATTTTAGTTTTGTCAACAACTGAGTAATTTTTGAAAAAACGCAAAATTAGAAAGAAATATGAGAAAGCTATCATTGTGTAAGATATCATTCATTTTTATGGAATTACATTTTAAATATGAAATTGACATAGGAATATTGACTTATGCACGAATATCAACATAGGAAATTTGACTTACGCTACGATCGGAGTCCACGTGCCTAACGGAGGGTTAAACAGAGAAAATTCTTTATTACTTACAATTTTTATTGAAATAAATAATTTGTAATTTTCTCTTGTTTTAAATGGGCAGATGCTACTTTAAAAATACCGTTTTGGATATCCATAATAGACTTTTGTAGAGTCTCTGCATCATCAATGCGACATTCAAAAAAATCGCGATAATATTTTTGCAGCATTTAATGTGTCGGGTATGCTTGGTATAGGCCCTTCTGTTTCTTCTTTACTATCATCAGAATCATTATAGATAGGGCTTTTCAGGAGGCATTTTCATTGGTGAATGACAAATAAAAAGCATGGTCTTGTTCTTAACCCTACCTAGCAGGGGGGAAAGATAAAAGATCGCTACCTTCATTCATACACAATTCCTCTCGCTAGAGAATCTGAAAACTGACAACGAGTGTTTTTGGAGGTACTGAAATTTCCGAGAACAAGGAAATGAAATTCTTAAGAAAAGCAAAATTTTAGTTTTGGCTTTGGTATAAAAAGTATGTTATAGCCGAAGTATGTACTTTTGTTAAGTACGTTTTAACCGAAGTTAAATAACATTTTAAATATAGGACTTCAATTGGGACCTAGCTTCTAGGCATGTTATAACCGATAGTACGTTATATCCTAGGTCCGTTATAACTGGTGCACACTGTATATGTTTTTTTTTTTTTTTTTTTTAAATTCTGTTTTTGGTTTATTAAAATTAATTATCTGTTATGAGTTAGAAATAGGTTACTTTTGTTAATGATCAAACATGTATTTGATTTCTTTTGGTATTTATGTACATTCTGTTTTTTATTGTCATGTTTTAGAACTCTTTTGTTTGGAACAACAGGGATATTTTATCTTGTACTACAACTATAGAAGACTTTCAGATATGGAATATGATTGAAGTGAGTATAATTTTCTTTAGTCTTTTGAAGTAGAACCATTTTCACTTTGATATAGAAAAACAACTAGATATACTGCCAAACACTGAAAAGGTGCAGCCATTGTCATTGCTTAGTTTAACTTGGATCACATTGGAAGTCTATTCAGTTGTTCTATATTGATGCATTTTCATCACATTCTTCAGTCTTCTACAGATGCTAGTACTAATAAAAATAATTCTGACATGAATTTTACAAATAATTTTTACTTGAAATTTTAAATGTGCTAAAAAAGCAAAGGATTCTCATGTAACTATGTCACCCTAAAGTATTTTATTGAAATAAAACTTATTCTTTGTGAATCAAAATTTTGAAAATTCAGTAACACAAAAATGCATGTTAAACGATTAGACCAGAATGTACATGCTTTGTTTATGCTAATATAGCAATACTCCAACCTTAATTAAAAGTGGGTTTCAGTGATAACTGTTTCTCAAATTTTCACAAGTTAGGGTAAAATTTTGTATATAAATGTGTACATTAAAAGTTATTTTTTATCAGGCTGAGACACTAAAGAAAACAATAATATAGAAGAAATGTTTAATAATAAATCTTAGATAATACATATACATAGAAAATTATATTACAGTAGGACCCATATTTAATGAGGAGCTTGGAACACAGAGAAATACTCGTTAAATCCGGTCACTCACTAAATCCAAATTCATGTCAAAAGAACCTAAATATAATACATGTTAAAAGAACCTAAATTTAGTACATAAAAAACAACTAACCTGAATTGTTTCTTGATAACATTTATTGAGAATTGAAAAAATATTTATCCAAAGTTGTCTGTTTGACTTTACAAAATTTAGTTTCATTTAACTTTTGTCGTAAAACACTTAATGTATTAAATGTCACTTCATCTGTATTTTCCATACTTTCAAAAAACTGATCAAGAGTTTTTAATGACTCTGTGGCACAAGTATGTGTGGGTGTTTTAAGCACAGTTTCTTCTTCCGACTCACTATCATTTGTTTTTTCTTGTTCCTTGGCTTTTATCACTCCCGTGACAATATTCTCAGTGGAATCTATACCCGGTGTTAAGACATCATTATCAATAATATTGTACTCATTGATGCTTAAAACATTGTAAAATTGCTGAATGTTCTTGTGTTGTAACCAGACTGAGAGTGGCATGCCATCTTCGTCATCAAATTCACCATCACTTCTGTCAATCCATCCAGCTTTCCTGTAATAATTTTGGATAAAAGATTGTGTCAAATTTTCCCAAGCATCTGTCATCAGGTGTAAAACATCCAGAACTAAAATTTTTAAATCCTGATTTTTATCCATTCTCTCTAACATCATGAGAATCAAATGTTTTCTATAATGGGATTTGAAGCTGCAAATAACACCTTGGTCAAGAGGCTGTAATCCTGAAGTTGAGTTAGGCAGTAAAAAAAAACAGTTTTATATTTTGTAAATTACTGGCATGTGAGTGAGCAGAACAATTGTCAACAGTGAGTGCAATCTTTCTTTTCTGTTTTTGAAGCTCCTTATTCCAGTCGTGCAAATAAGATAAAAATAATTCTAATGTCATCCATGCTTTTCTATTCGATTTGTAAGTTACTGGTAGGCATTTTAAAACATCCTGAATTTTCAGATTTACCGACAATAAAAGTTTCTTTTCATCTTCGCCTGACGTGTTGCAACATACTAACACAGTTAGAGTTTTTTTCCCCAAATTTCCACAGTGGTTTTTTT
>JAWZYV010012940.1:0-135265 GCA_038373885.1 Cheiracanthium punctorium
CACCCACCCACCCACACACACACACACACACACACACACACAGACACCTTCTTTTATAATAAGTAGAGATGAAGAAATCCAAAGAACGAGTGTTTGAGATATTAAGAAAGGTCAAAACATCTGCACATCCAGAGGAGGGGGGGGGGCAGCTAAGTCCTCCGGAATATAAGCAACTGTTTTTTTAAGCACGAATTTTCGGTTAAAAATATAGCAAAATAATTGAGTTAGGCGGGGGAACTGGTTACGATATTGAAAAAGTACTGTAAAAATATACTATTTATAGAAAGATGTTAGTTATATTCCGGAGTAGGAAACAGATATTGCTTGTGTGATTATCACTCTGTCCCCCATATCGCGTTAAGTTCGATCATTACTGTATGTAAAGTCAGCCTACTTATAGTTTACCTGATATCAGGGGGGGGGGGGGCATAAAAACTCATCATGAAAGTAGATCACACCCTATGATCCACCCGAAGGCTATCATTTTCATAATCATTCAGCTGGTTTAATAATGAATTAATTTAACTTAATTACGCATGTTTTGTTGTCGTTTCAGCCTCATTCATTCATGCCATCCTTTACGGAATATAATTAACCACTTTTTGCAAACAGCATGCTATTTGAATATTTCTCAGAACAGAGCCGAAAATTACTGTTTACAAAAAGTCATTAGTTATATTCCGTAACGGTTAGCAGCTATGTTTATTTGGGCGCTAAAGTTTACTAATCACGTAATGTTCTACAAATCCAATACAGAGAACTGGAGGGAACTGAATTTAATGCTGATGAAGTGCTGAATAAATTAATTTCTTTTTTAACCCTAAAATGCATAATTTTTTTTAAATGGGCTGAAAATAAAATTGTAACTTCATCTAGGCTTACCTATGCTAGGAAAAATATTTTAAAAAATTCAGCATGCAGTTTCCCAGAAAAATCATGAAAAAAAATTCAAATTCGAAAAATTAGAATGACCACCCTGTAGTTCTCGTAAAACAAAACGAAAGTAATGTAGCCTAATTCTACTTTATTTAATCCTAACACTACTATCTTTTAATAATTTTGTATTTATTTTCATTTTGCAATAAAAATGAGAAGCAATCAAAAATTCAGGCAAATATTTCATTTATTCAGCGAACTGGATGCACACATATGAATTCATGCTTGTTCGCTCAAAAAAATACTGCCATACATTTTTAAAAACTAAAAATTTTTTCCTTAATGGTTATTTATTTATTTTAAATGCATATTGTAGACAAAATTTTATTTTCATTGCGGAAAAATGAAAGCGTAGCTAATTAATTGACCACAGTATGCCCTGTAGAGTTATGGATTACGTCATAATTTTGAAATTAAGTCAATGATAATAGTAAAAATAAAAAAATATATTTCTGTTCACCATTAGCTAAGTTGAAAAAGTAGAAATACTGTATAATTTTCCTTATGTAGAACACTTGAAGAAAAACTACCTTTTTATTAAATTAAATGGCTGGGTTATGACGCAAAGACTTACATCCCTGTTTCCATAGCTGCCAACCTTTTTGTAAACATTATTTTTTTCTTCCAGTACGATAGCAGCCCCAAGCGACTAACTGAGAAAACTTCCTGTACTCTAAGTAGAAAATTAATGTTTGCATAAAGTGGTTAATTAAATTCCGAAAAATTGCATCTATGCAATTTCATTTAAACACATGTTTCTCAATATAAAATTTAACAAATTGAGAATATTAATGAGATTTGTACATTTAAATAAAGCTTTTTTTTTTCAAGAATGCGGATTTAAGTTACAGAGAGAAAAATAAACGATATTTTTTTTTCTACCTTACTAGATGTATTTTACTTTATCACATTAGATTTCATGCTTTGTATACATGAGCAAAAACACTTCACTACCTAGTTGGATATTAATGTTGGAATCTGCCTTTACGATGTTTGATTAAGATATAAAGTAATTTTAGTTATGCTATTCAGTTCTTGAAACTTACGGATAATATTATTTCAAAAAATATTTTTTATATTCATGGTCAGTATAGTAGCGTAAAAATACTCAAAAACGAAAATGCAAAACTTTTCTCTTGAATATGAAATATAGTGTTCCATTATTGCCACTGGTATATTCTCTTTAATCATACACTGTAAAAAATTTCAGAAACATTACATACTTATAGCAGAAAGGTTTCCGAAAGTATAGCGCAACCTACCGATGCTCTACTCAAACTCACGATTTCAGAAACATAACTCACATTTCGGCGTAAAATATTTACGGGGAAAGGAAATCTTCATTTGGGACTACGCGCACATGCGCCAAGCCAAGACACAGAGGGAAAAGGGTGAACGCGTCTTCCCTAATAGATCAGATGGTCATAAAAGAGTCGCTATGACGTCACAGAGGGTCACAACTATCACAGGACTGTCACATACTAGTCACATTGTGACTTGTGAGTGATGTGACTCCACTGTATGGTCACTGTGAAGTTTATTTGTGACCAGTCACCAGGTGACGTCGCCGGATGAATACTTCAATAAAACGGATGAATATTTAAATAAAGCAGCACATTATCTCCTGAAATTAATTTATGTGAAAAAAAAAAAAGATTTAAGATTTTTAATTTATATTTATTAATAATGGTATTTTCCCTCCATTTATAAAATACTCAAAAAAAATTTAAGTTTCCTAAACAAGCCATGCCAGAACTAACTCTTGCAGCAGTCAATTTACTTTTAAAGCAATCAGAGCAAGACAATCACAGCGCTGAGGTAACGTGCTGGCCTATGAACGAGTGCGTCAAGGGTTCGATACTGGTACTGAGTGCTCCTTCCGTGAGAGTTTGGTGCTGCCATCTGGTGCATGCTCCTCGTTAATTTGGAAACCTTTCTGAAACAAACGGAGAGGTTTCTGAAAAGCACGGAAACGTTACTCGTTAATTCGGAAACCTTTGTGAAATAAACCGAAAGGTTACTCAATGCTTTACCGAAATATACAGAAACGTTACACATCTTTTCCCAGAAACCTTACCTAAAAAGCTGGAAAATATATAAATATTTTCCCGAAAATGCAGAAATGTTTCTAAATACTTTACCCGCATGGTGCGGAAACGTTTCTGCAATTTTAAACTACAAGAGCTGCCCCATAATTTGGGGTAACGTTTCTGATTTTTTTTTCTTTTTTACCGTGTATATCTTTGGAATTATACTCACTCTCTGTTGACAGAAAAGCTAACAAAATCTGTAATATAATGCAAAAATGCTACTGTGGTGCTTTATTATTAAGCACCACAGTAGCATTTCTGCATTATATTACAGATTTTGTTAGCTTTTCTGTCAACAAAATTTTATCCTGTCAACAAATTTAATTCTATCAACAAATTTTTGTTAGCTTTTCTGTCATTAAAAATAAGATATAATGTTCAAAAATTTTAATTTGATTGTTACATGTTTCGACGTAAAATAATAGGTGTCAAAGTGTTAGTCCAAATCATCTTACCAGTTTTGAGGGTATATAAGTAAGAAAACAGTAGGATCAAGATAAGTAACTTCAAAATTTTAAGTATGCCTCTTATGTGAATCTCAGAAATAAGGATCTCGGCAAAAGTGATGTAGTTCACCAGTGTTAACAGAGAAATGTTGCATGGCCGCAACTGAAATGTTATTTAGAAACTAGTTAGAAACGTTTCTGGGTATTTCGGAAAAATATTTACATATTTTCCTGCTTTTTAGGTAAGGTTTCTAGAAAAGATGGTAACGTTTCTGTATATTTTGGTAAAATATTGAGTAACCTTTCCGTGTATTTCACAAAGGTTTCCGAATTAACCAGTAACCTTTCTGCGTTTTTCAGAAAAAGTAACAAGCGCTAGATGAAGCGTTTCGAGTAGCATGCACTAGATGGCAGCACCAAACTCTAACGGAAGGAGCGCTCAAGACCCGCAATCAGAATCATCCCTGGACGGACGCGTCCGTAGGAGAGCACGTTACCTCGACGCTGCGATTGTCTTCCTGGAATTTACTTTAAAAGTAAACTGACTGCTGCAAAAGTTAGTTGTGGTATGGCGTGTTTTGCAAACTTAAAATTTTTTTAGAGTATTTTATAAATGGAGGGAAAATACCATAATCTATATATATAAAAGAGGAAAGTTTGTTTGTTTGTTTGTTTGTTCGCTATACGCTTTCAGGCCGTTCGACGGATCTGGACCAAATTTGGCACACTGACTAAATAGGACAACAGAAAGCTAATGCTGTAAAAATGAAATTAATCGGATTAATAGTTTTTGAGTTATTTTATGTTTTGTAAGGTTTTTGGCCATTTTTCTCGCATTTTGCGTTATCGCGAGCTAAATTTCCGTCCGAACACTATATTTTTTATATCATCGGAAACTACAGAGTTTTCTTTTTCAACT
Source organism: Cheiracanthium punctorium (assembly GCA_038373885.1). Classification (NCBI taxonomy): domain Eukaryota; kingdom Metazoa; phylum Arthropoda; class Arachnida; order Araneae; family Cheiracanthiidae; genus Cheiracanthium; species Cheiracanthium punctorium. Next base: position 4,392 of record JAWZYV010012940.1, read on the forward strand.
ACAATTTGTTACAAAATCGTACTTACATTTGCCGAATTTTGGGAATTTTTTAAAGGAAATCCCGTTTCGAAGAAAATGTACTGCTTTTAAAAATATGCTATTTTAAAACTGTGGCATCGAAAAACCTAATGGGCAAAAATTTTCCATCTTTTTACCGCTGATTGAACATTTATTTCTCTCTCTTTTAAATTTTGAACCGTGCGGAAATGCTTATTAGATTTTTATATATGATTTTTTTGTGAAAAGATCACATATAAAAATTCTCTCCAGAATGCAAGTTCTGGAACGAAGGTAACAAATTCCCCCACTCCGTTCTTCATTTTCAAGGTCGGAATTTTCTTCTCAATGTCAGGATTGGCGAAAGAGAGACGGGAGGGGGGGGGGAAGAGAAGAGAGGTGAAGGTTGAAGAGAGATGGGACGGCAACGTGAAGCTTGATTCAAGCTTGCTATGCCAAGCTTAATGCAAGTTGGGCAAGTGTAAACTTAAACACTTGATTCAAACTTGCATTAAGCTTACACGCTTGAAATAATCAAGCTTAAAGCAAGTTTATTGACATGATAAATCTAGCTTGCTGCAAGTTTGTTGCAAATTTTCTGTGCTGTCTGGGCTGCATTTTTTAAAAACTTAAAAGCGTGTGTAAGCCAAAAGGAGTGCTGCTCGAAGGCAGCGTGAAATTGCTGAAGAATTGTTTTTAGTGAGCTATAAAGTTATAAAATCATTAGAACTACGTTATGAAGGTTATGATAAAATTCATCGTAGCTTAATTTCTGTAGTTGCTAATATTTGCTACTCTCCTCATTATTAGCTAATTAACAACAGAAATTAAAAAAACACTAAAGTGTAACCTCTGAAAGCTGGTGCTGGTCCCCTGTTCCTTTCTTTTTTTCGTTGCAACGGGAAGTCCCAGGTCCTTTTTTTTATCATTGCAGCGGGAGGATTTACATCCCTTCCCTGTACAATCTCATACTGAGGACTGGACTCTATTTGTTTTTAGTAGTTGCGTAGGTATTAGCGATAAATTACCGAATACAGACACCTAGAAGGGGAGAAGCCTAGCTATGCCCAATTCCCAGTAACCTCTGTACGCTATCAGGTGCCGTGTTCCTTTTTTTGTTGTTGCAGCGGGAAGTCCCATGTCCTTTTTTTATCATTGCAGCTGGGGGATTCACATTCCAGACTAGCCACGTCCCATTCCCGGTAACCTCTGTACGCTATCAGGTGCCGTGTTCAATTTTTTTAGTTGCAGCGGGAAGTCCAATATTCTTCGTTTTATCATTGCAGCGGGAGGACTCACATTCCTTCCCTTTAAAATCTATATTTAAGGTCAATGTTCATTTCTTTTCCATTGCACGGGCAACGCCGGGCCATGCTGCTAGTTAATAAATATAAATTAAAAATCTTAAATCTTCTTTTTCCTCATAAATTATTTTCAGGAGATAATGTGCTGTTTTATTTAAGTATTCATCCGTCTTATTTAAGTATTCATCCGGCGGCGTCAACTGGTGACTGGTCACAAATAAACTTCACAGTGACCACACAGTGGAGTTACTCACCCACAAGTTACCAGACCCTTATTATCGCATGGGCAAATCGGGACTTTGCCCAGGGCCCTCAGTTTCAAATGTTGTTCTGAAATATTCTTTTATATGTCAAAATTTTATGCAAAAGAAAGCAAATTTTATAGATGGGGACCCCCAAATTCATCAATGCCCGGGGCCACTGTTGGTCATAATCGGGCCCTGAAAGTTACAATGTGACAGTCCTGTGACAATTGTGACCCTCTGTGACGTCACAGCGACACTTTTGTGACCATCTGTGCTATTAGGGAAGACGTGTTCACTCTTATCTCTGTCTCTTGGCACTTGGCGCATGCGCGCGAAGTCCCAAATAAAGATTTCCTTTCCCCGTAAATATTTTAAGCCGAAATGTGGGTCATGTTTCCGAAATCGTGAGTTCGAGTAGAGCATCGGTATGTTACGCTATACTTTCGGAAACCTTTGTGCTATAAGTATGTAACGTTTCTGAATTTTTTTACTGTGTAGAAATATGACGAAAAAATTGCATTTGCTGAATATTTTCCAATCAATGTTAATTTGTTTTTGTTAAATTTTTGAAATTTGGGACAATGTAGCGGAATAAACACCCCAAAAATCCCTTTTGAAAAAAAAAAAAAAAAAAAAAAAAGCATTTTCAAATTCAAAGGACTGCACAAACTATAAGTGCGCCACCGTTTCCAATGTCAGATGGTCTTGAAACAACTTTCTAAAGAGTAAAACTTAAAAATTCTTCTTTCAGTATCCCTTGAAAATACTTTTCTTGACATCAGAAACAACGATTTCTTTTTCTTTCTAATTGCTGAGTCAGCGACCTACTGGTGGCTTGACCAATACGAGGGCAGCAAATGTTGGTGATTTCATTATGAAGACGCCTATTAGGAAGACCAACGTTGCCCCCTATGAGTGGTCTCTTAAGTTTAAACCAATTCTAGATGAGAGACCTAGCCCCGGAAATCAACACCCTCAGAGATATCGTTTGAACTTGGAGAACATTGGAAACACGAACAGACTTTACGTCCACTAGCACCCATTAGCGTACACGGTTCCACAGCAGCCCAACCGTGAGAGATTTTCATCAGACACTACTATACGTAAATAATAATTTCGTGACCATATTTATACAGTTAAAATGCTATATGAAATGCGGTCGTAACAGTTTTATGTAGTTTAAACTTTTGCGTGTACAGTAATTAATTGTTCCGGTAATAGACAAAACGATAACGAAATAATAGCTCTGTTTAAATGACATCGACATTTTCTCACGATATGAAACTGCCTTTATGTGCTATGTTTTACATTTCATTTCAACACCGGAAGCTCTTTGCCGAGAAAATTTGACATCATATTAGCCATGGAAAAGCTAACAGCGTTTTTATTTCTGGAAAAATTTAAGATTTCCATGTGATTTCCTAATTTAGTTAGATTTAGACATGCTAATTGTCATAAATTTTAAATTATGTAAGCGTTAATAATTTTGTTATAGGAAGCACAAGTTAGGGAAGTAAAATAAAAATAGTAGTAAACATATCAAACATTGGGCGGATACAATCGATCAAACCGACCTGAGAAATATACGTAAACGGCGGCCCACTTATATTTTATTGAGAGCACATATGCGCATTACACATACAACCATTGGCGCAATTTGGCATGTAACATAGAGGTGTGTGGAATAATTCCTATTGTAGTGGGTGTATTGTGTATTAAGGCAAAGCTACTTGGAGGCTATCTGCCTAAGAAGGGGTTCAGCGGAGGACTTTTCAAGGGGTTCTCCTAACGCGTGTTCACGTTGCATGTGGAGAAAACCGTCCAAAACTCCAGAGCGTTAGATGGATAGCCGCGCGATAGGCCCCAGCCCGGCACCTTCACACTTCAGTCATCTGCCATGTTCAGTGTCTTTATCCACTCGGCCATGGTGGGGCAATTCCTGTTGCAGAAAATGTTCTTGAATAGGTGATATATAAATTTTATTGAAAGTTTTTATGGCAGGGGAGGGGGGTTGCCCCTCTTGCCCCTAGTATGTTCCCGGCTTCCCTGTAGTAGCAGAGTATGCACTTTGGGAAGGGGGGGGGACAACAGACAATAGTTTTGCATGGTTTCGATAATTTCCAAGTTTGTATGGGTGTAAAGTAAAAACTGGTGCCACCGTTGGCAAATAACATAAACAAAGTCAATGTTATAAATATAACATGCACTGCAATTTCCAATACTTCATACAACTGTTATGCGCAAAAAACATAATATCGTCTAATTTTCCTAACCAAAGGATAAAACTGGAGACCGAAAACTTAAGCAAATCTTCTTTTGCAATTTTTTAAAAATAATTCTTTATTACATGCATGATTTTTGATTTTTGTGCATGCTTTTAACTATTTAGAAAGAGACAAAGTTAATTTTCTTGTGGGAAGAGAAAAATAACTTAACCCCTTAAGCCTCGCTCCAGTCAAAATCAAAGGCAAAGCTTTCTCCCTCTATTACTCGTGCCCGTCATATTTCCGGGCAATAGTGTTCAAATGTTATGCGCCAGTAAGCTAAGAGCATTTCAAGTCTTATGCACGGATTTTTTAAAGTGAAAACTTATTTAGGCGCATTGGGCACTTTTGGTATAGGAAAAAGCACTGAATTCGCGTCAGCGTCATGACTAGATATATATATATAGGGAAAAAGGGATTAATGAAAAGTGAATTGTGACGTCATAGCTACCTTGTCTCTTGCCAGATGAGATTTCTTCCTCCTTTCTTTGAACTTTAGTGCTGCCATCTGTAATAACTTCAAGTTACTTTTAAACTGCGTCCTTCTAGCTTCCGCGACTGGTATCGAACTGTAGACCCAAGCGCTCTAACTACCAGACGGCGTCGACTCGGGATGGAATGACTTAAGTTTGAAATGATTGTTGTTTCAATTTCGGAATGGGAACTTTTATGTATCTACATAAATAAAATTAGACATTGCCTGTATTCTACTTGGTATTAAAAAGTTTTGCGATTTCTATCCGTTTCAAGCATTTGGGACCCCAGTACGACCGTCAAAAAAAAAAAAGTTTGTCTGTCATTCTGTCAGTGACGCTTTTGTTATTTGCGCATCGCGTCAAAAATTTAATGACGTGAATGAAATAAAACTTGGTGACATGATAGGTGGTCACTCAACTTAATCTATAGGGGGCGAATTTTTAAAAAAATTCTTGAGATTTTGAGATTTTCCGAAAATTGTTTCAAACTGCGTAAATATGTGTTCGTACATCACGTAATAGCGACTAAAGAGAAAGAAATGAAATTTGGTGACATGATAGGTGATCACTCAACTTAAGCTATGGTGTCGGATTTTAAACATTTTTTGATTAGATTTTGAGATTTTTATGAAAATCGTTTCAAACTGGGTAAAGTTTTGTTTTAGTATGCATAAAAATTGCATATAATTTGCACAACAAGTGTATACATTCAAAATATTCGAAACTATCCACTTTTTATGTACAAATTGTGAACAATGTACACTCATGTCCATAAATTAAGGATAATTCAGAATCACACAGAAATTGATCTCTAAAATAAAAAATTCACCTGTGGAATGATCACACACATCTTGAAGAAGAATATGCAAATTACAGGAAACCACCAGATGGCGTGGATGGTACGTCACAATGACGAGAGTGTAAGAGAGGGTATATAAGGAATGGTGGCAAAGAAGTAAAATTGTTCACAAGCGCTGTGAAAGCCTTTCAGTGCAAAAACCGCATAGTTATGGCACAAAGGAGGCATTTGGATGATGTTTTACGTGGCAGAATTATCGGACGACTGGAATGTGGACGTACCCAGCTGGAAGTATCCGAGGAACTTGGAATCGCCCAGAGTGTCATCTCCAGGCTTTGGCAACGATTCCAAGATGATGGTAATGTGAGTAGACATTACAGCACAGGTCGCCCCCGAGTTACAACGCCGAATGAGGACCGCTATTTGGCAGTTACTGCCAAAAGAAACAGACGGAGTACAGCATCAGACCTGTCTCGTCAGCTCTCTTCAGCTACCGGTACGACAGTTTCAAGGCAGACCGTGTACAGACGCTTAGGGCACATTGGTCTATATGCTCGTAGGCCTGTCAGATGTGTTCCACTTACCGCAACTCACTGTCGCCTGCGATTAACCTGGAGTAGAGAGCATGCATTGTGGACACCGCAACAGTGGTCTTGTGTGATGTTTTCCGACGAGTCCAGGTTTAGTTTGGAGTCTGATTCTCGCCGGACATTCATCTGGAGAGCGCCAGGTACCCGTTACCACCAAGAGAACACCATTGAAAGACACCGTTACGGCGGTGCAGGATGGCTCGTTTGGGGAGGAATTATTCTTGGTTCCAGAACTGACCTGCATGTTCAGAGTGTAACGATGACAGGCCACATCTATCGGGATGTCATTCTGGAACAACATGTACGTTTGTTTCGGGGCGCCATGGGTGCTGAATTCTTGTTTATGGATGACAATGCCCGTCCTCACCGTGCAAACATTGTAGATGAATGCCTTCAATAGGAGGATATCACGCGTATGCATTGGCCAGCATACTCACCGGACTTGAATCCAATAGAGCATGTGTGGGATATGCTTGGCCGACGAATTGCAGCCCGTCAACCCCCTCCCACCTGTCTACCGGAACTTCGGAGTGCATTGCTTGATGAGTGGTGTAATATTCCCCAAGATCAGATTGATCATTTGATACTCAGCATGCCTAGGCGTCGTCAGGCCTGTATTGCAGCGTCCGGGAGACATACTCCGTATTAACCATCCTACTAACCATGTTATACTGTTTTTTGTAAATAGGTTCTTTTTTGAAATTTGGTCAAGGGAGTAAAACTTGCAATTTTTATTAATTATGTCAAACATATAGCATCTTTTTTGCTCTTTACTTTTTGTTTAATAAATAGACTTTACAAATAAGTCAAATTTGTTTTGCTTCTTTCTCTTTCTTTGCCTGAACTTCATTATCCTTAATTTATGGACATGAGTGTATATGCTTCTTGTGAAGAAAGTGCAGACTTTGTCTAGGTGAGTGGTTGTTGTAATTTTCGATTCTTTCTTTTAAAAACTGTACTTAATTTGGATAGCTATGTAGTTATTTTGCAATAAAATTGTTTGATAATCTGGAGAGTGTTAATAATTATATACTGTACATTATTTGAATTATAAATCCATCATTCATTACAAATAAATAGAATTACTGTTCATTACAACGTAAGTATATCAGCATTAAAAATTTATAAATTCAAGTAAATAATTATTAATTAAATGGAAAAAAATCCAACACTTGCAGAAAAATGCGTATCGCTGGTGTATACCGTACGCATGTACTAGCTGTGTCACTTTGCGGCCTATGCGCGTACTCCCCCTCTCTTTTTAAATTTGATATTTGTGTGCACAAATCGTGTGCTAAATTTGAAATGTAGTTTAAAAATCAAAAATTTCCAATGCTAACCCAGTGAAAATTGCGTTAAAATGTGTACAAACGAACAAAAATATGTGAAACATTGAGAATATCATAAATAAATGTGAGATACCTCAGAATTTACAGCTTCAAAAAAACATTTAAAAAATTCCTTACAAAGAATTTCAAATGTATGAAAATGTGAATGAACGTTCATAAATGTTTATTTTTTGTTAATAAAAATACGATAATGTGTGAAAGCCTGTTTAACTGCATAAATTAAAGAGTCTTATCAAGTTTTAGAAAACTTGACAAGAAGTTTTCACTTCTGACGTTGAAGTCCTATGACTGACTGTTTGTTTCTGTTTATATATATATATATATATATACATCTCATTTTACAAAACAGATTAAAATACCAGACTATTTTTAACTTAATTCAGAGATAGTTTATTTTTAAATAGATGGTAGCAGTACTCAAATACGTGTATTTGTGATATGCATTGTGCAATCTTAGCTCACTTTTTTTACTTATGTTCAAAGAAAACTTTATAAATATTTATTTATTTTACGAAGTAAGTTTAACGAAATTCTCCTTTAGTGTTTAAAACATATATTTTTAATGATTCTCTGCTTACTACAAAACACACATTCAGTCACAATAACCCTGAATGTTGGCTTTTCCTAGAAATTTAACTATTTTTTTTCCTTTCGTGCTAAAGAAAATGTGCAAAACCTTGAAATGAATACAAGCACTTACATGCACGTATTTTTATTAAATTTTCTGGAATAAGAAAATAGGCACTTTTACGACCGTTTTCTTGAAAATAATACGACCATTAAGGGTTGTTAAAGATTCTGTTACGTCCTAAAATGCAACTGCTTGGGCGATAACACGCCAAGACTAGAACGCCTCCTGTGTTTACATACTTTCTCCCTATTCTTTTTCTTCGCTTTGGATTTCGTGCTGTATGGTCAGCAGATTTGTAGGGGCAATAGAAGCCCAGTTAAAGCATACCAACCAGTTAAAGCATACCAGTTAAAGCATACCAACCAGTTAAAGCATACCAACTTTGCACTATTACTTATGGCACAACAAACGCCCCTTATCTAGCAACAAGAACATTGAAACAGCTGTTTGATGATGAAGAAGAATCATTTCCTGAAGCAGCGGCTGTTGGATGAGAAGATTTCTACATAGACGATATCCTTACGGGATCTAGTGATTTAGAAGGTGCAAAGAATTTACAAGACCAGTTAGTTCAGTTACTAGAGCGCGGAAAAATGTATCTTCATAAATGGAGTTCAAATAATGTCGATCTCCTCCGCAGTATTTCAAGTAATGAAAATTATGCTTTCGATGACTCGAACCAAGTGAAATCTGTTAAGGCTTTAGGAGTGCTGTGGAACCCTCAAGACGACTGTTTTACCTTTAAGGTAAAGATTCAACAACAAGGGACATACACTAAAAGAACTGTTCTCTCGGACATTTCGAAGATCTTTGACCCCTTAGGTTTGATTGGTCCAGTTGTGACTAGAGCTAAGGTGTTCATGCAATGCCTCTGGCTTCTACATTTGAATTGGGATTCACCTCTACCGGAAGACGTTAAAGGAAAATGGTTAGAATTCGTGTCTCAACTTAAGAGTATTGAAAATCTTAGCATACCAAGATATTTTCCTAATGATGACAGTATTATTTTACACGGATTTGCGGATGCATCAAGCATAGCCTTTGGAGCTGCTATTTATGCTCAGTGGAAGCAAGCAAATGGAACAAGTTTTGTTCACCTTCTTTGCAGCAAATCAAGAGTTGCACCAATTAAGCCGGTTTCAATTCCTCGTCTTGAGCTTCTTGCGGCACATCTACTGTCGCATCTTACTCGAAAGGTAGTTAAAGCCTTAAATATTAAGGTCTGTACGACAGTTCTATGGACAGATTCAACTATCGTTCTCGCATGGTTGAAAAGGTCGCCTCATGAGTTGAAAACATTTGTCGGCAATCGAGTTTCGACGATTCAAGAACTGACAAAGGACTATCAGTGGAGACATGTGCCTTCAGCTGACAATCCTGCCGATCTCGTTTCGCGAGGCCTTGCTCCTGATCAGATGCAGACCCAAGACTTGTGGTGGAAAGGTCCAGCCTTTCTCTCAAACTTCACGGATTCGCAAGAAGATTATAATTTAGAATGCGTCACAGACACTAGTGAATATAACTGTGAACTTAAAAAACCAATGAACATTAGCTTAGCTTCTACTGTGGATAATCCAGTGTTATCAGATCTTATTTCTTTTACTAATAACTATATGAAATTAATAAGAATTATTAGTTTTCTTTATAGGTTCATCGGAAATTGTAGAAAAGGAAATCTTACAGGTCCCATTTCCAGTAAGGAGCTGTTAAGGGCAGAACAGACTGTTCTGAGATGGGTCCAAAAGGGCAGTTTTAATAAAGAGTATAACGTAATAAAAGAAGGGAAACCTCTTCCAGGTAAAAGTTCTTTGAAAACCTTAAATCCTTTTATTGACGAGAACGGGTTACTTAGAGTCGGTGGTCGACTTCAAAATTCAAGGGTTAGTTTTGATAAAAAACATCAAATTATTCTTCCGGCAAAAAATAAGGTAACTTGTTTAATCTTAGAATTTTATCACAAAAAATATCTTCATTCTGGCCCACAATCCCTTTTGTTCTACACTAGACAAAAATTTCGGCCTATTAATGGAAGGAATTTGACTCGAAAAATTGTTCATAATTGTGTCATATGCGTTAAAAACAGACCAGTTACTGTAGATCAGCTAATGGGAAACCCCCCTCCTGAAAGAGTTACTGCTAGTCCTCCCTTTACAAACACTGGGGTTGATTTTGCAGGCCCATTCTATATTAAATATAGAAACCAAAGAAAGGGGATTCTTGATAAAGTTTACGTCGCAATTTTTGTTTGCATGGTCACAAAGGCTATTCACATAGAAATGGTAAGTGACCTCTCAACTGAGGCATTTATATCAACATTGAAAAGATTTTTCGCTAGAAGAGGTAAATGCCACACCTTATTCTCTGATAATGCTACCAATTTTGTGGGAGCCCACTCGGAGCTTAAGCGCCTTCATGGCTTGATAATCCATCCTGATGTGTTGTTAGGAAATTTCCTTGCGTCAGATGGAATCAATTGGAAGTTTATTCCTCCTGGAGCTCCAAATTTTGGCGGGCTGTGGGAAGCAGGCGTTAAGTCGTTTAAACATTATTTGAGGAGGGCCGTGGGAAATGCTAAATTGAACTATGAAGAATTTAATACGGTAATTGCAGAAATTGAAGGGATTCTAAATTCTAGACCGCTGACACCAATGTCATCGGATGTTAATGATCTGGAGGTTTTAACCCCCGGACATTTTCTAATAGGACGACCCATAAATACGGTAGCAGAACCAGACATTGTAAATGTACCTGAAAATCGTCTTTCTAGGTGGAAACGTATAGAAAAATTAACTCAAATCATTTGGAAAAGATGGAGTATAGATTACTTGAGTCACTTCCAACAACGTCAAAAGTGGCAAGTGTTAAAAAATAATGTAAAAACGGGTATGATGGTCATTTTAAAGGAAGACAATCTTCCAAAATGTAAATGGGTTCTTGGCAGAATTACAGATGCAATTCAGGGACCTGACGGATGTGTAAGAGTAGTTAAAGTACGTACTCCATGTGGTGTATTAACAAGGCCAATATCCAAGATATGTATTCTTCCTGTCAACACAGATAATTAAGGACTGTAATTTTCATGTTATTCATTTTATTATACTTGTGGTACTTATTCATTATTATTTTTCACTGTTTGTACTTTCTTATTTTGTATTTCTGATTATTTTATTCATTATATTTTAATTGTGGTAATTGTTTTATATTATAAAATTGTTGAATGAAAACATTCAACGGAGGCCGGGATGTTACGTCCTAAAATGCAACTGCTTGGGCGATAACACGCCAAGACTAGAACGCCTCCTGTGTTTACATACTTTCTCCCTATCTTTTTTCTTCGCTTTGGATTTCGTGCTGTATGGTCAGCAGATTTGTAGGGGCAATAGAAGCCCAGTTAATTCGTCAAATTGATTAGCTATTGTGCTAAATTAAATGTAAATATATTTTGATATGTACATACTGTAAATAAAGTTCACTTTAAGTATCGACGGACTATTGTAGCACTATCCAGATTCTATAAATTCGAAGTTACAGAGACAGCTTTGTTGCGGAATTTTACCCCCTTGGTGAATTTTAGAAGAATGAGAAAACATGAAAAAAGCAATACGTCTCAAATATTGAATCAATTTCAAAAAATCTTTAAAATGCCATATTAGATGAAGGTGTATATTTCATTGTTGTGCCGGAAGAAGTGCCCAGAATACAAAACGACACAGTAATTACTGATATTTTTTAATACATTCTTCAAAATGACCCCGGTGATAAGGGGGATTCAGAAAACGTTGCGAATTACTAGGTTTAATGTTAATTTTTAGAAAAAAAATATAATGTGTTTACCACTCTGTCGAGGGAAGAATCTAAAATTTTAAAATGTGTTAATAAGATTTTATGTTTTAACCTTGCATCGACATGACTATGCACCTTTAAGGCCCTTGTCTATGTACATAGTTTTATTTGCCGAAGTTAAACCGTTATTAAAAAAAATATTTTATGAATTAGCAGAAGATAAAACTCATATATTTGTGTTTGTGAAAGGAAAAATTTGAAATTATCTACTGTTTTTCAGGCATTCGTAAATACGTATTTTCAACTTAACAAAAATGGTTAGATATTTTTGCAATGGTTAGATATTTTTGCATCACCATCCGGCCTTACAAATTTAATGTATGGTAAATGATAAAACTATAGTATGGTAGGATATTTTTTCTACGGCTATGCATTACAAATGTCCGTGGCGACTGGTGGATTGTATATACTTAATTGTGATTAACTAAAATTATATAAAGAGGGGATAACGCTTTACCAACACGATTAATTTATCGGTATTAAAAAGCTTTGCATAAAATACAGTTTAATCTATAGTAAAGAACAGGTAGATAAAATGAATTTTAAACTATCCTTAAACGGTGTGCTTCCTCTTCTAAAACTTAAAAGAGAAAGTTTACCCCTAACTGCTTTTAAGATTAAGTGCACTGACTTTTTAACCCCCTTCATTTTCTTTTTGTACGTGGAGTAGGCAATTCTTGTTAAGAAGCATTATAGTCTAAAAATAAACCACCAGCTGTGTTCTAGCCGTTTGTTTACGCTGATAAAGGGGAAAACATGTAAAAATTACCTATTATCTTTTCCTTTCTAGCGATAACGTTACATACATAGGAACACCTTGCAAACAAGGTTTAGTGCTCAGTAATTAAAAAGAAAGTTTACGCTTCTTTTTATAGCTGCCACTTAAAAGGGATGCTGGACTATCAGTGCAGGTGTATTGTTTTGAATTTTTATCTGGTGTTAGGGCAGGTTGGGATCTATTTTTTTTTTTTTCATGAATAAATTGTATTTTAAATGACTTATAACGAATTACTCAAAAACGGGTGAATTCTGAATCCAACCTGTTCCATTACTTAAAAATGTAAAAAAGAGGAAAACTGATTAGGTTAAAAGTAATACAGTCTTACCTGTTAAATCCTTCGAACGATGAGAGCACGCATGTTAAACTTATGTTTTAATTGGAGGGAAGAATTAAACCTTATAATCCTCTCTTTCCTTCTTGCAATAAAACTGTGTTACATACGACTATTTCATAACTCATTTAATTATAAAAGAAGAAAGTAAAGTAAAAAACTTTAACCCGTTTTAAAACTTTATTTCCATGTGTTTTCTGTTTCTTAATTAGGACCTAAAAAACGTCCATGTACTCAGTACTGGTCAATCGTATTAATACATAATTTGCATGACTGAAGATATAAAAGTAATGCATCGTAGTTCTAAATACAAATATTGAAGGATTTATATTTTGATTAAAATAGGACTAATATATGAAACTCTCTTTTTCTTTCATTAGTAGCTGATCTGGGGTTCCCTTCGAAAATTGCATAAAAAACTCTAAGCAACACTTTTAAAGACGCGAGCTGTCCTCTTTCAAGACATCGATTGATTCTCATAATCGGTGCATTTCGATTAAGATAATCTTGAAATTTTCAACGCATTCTGTAATATCAGTAAAATAAGTGATTTCAGCTTCTATGTGAAATTATCGTTTAACTAATTACAGGGAACACCTAATTGCAGCACAACGTGCTGGTAAAAGTAAACGCCAGCAGATTATGGTATTGGCGTAAATTGGCATGTAACACTAGAGGGATAAAACATTTCCTATTTCAGAAAATATTTTCAAATAACAGATATCTAAATTTTCTTGAATTTTTTGGGGGAGGTGTTATTTGCCCTCTTCTTGCCCCAAAATTTTGGAAACCAGTTTTGGCACTGGCGTTCTCTGAATACGTCTTCTCCATTTGGATCATTTTTTTTTTCTTTCTATATGACTAAAGATATAAAAGTAATGCATCGTAGTTCTAAATACAAATATTGAAGGATTTATATTTTGATTAAAATAGGACCCTTTTTACCTTTTCGGTAGAGAAAAATCAAAACATGTCGAAAATGCCGCTTTTCAGTTTCCATATTTGAAAGTATGTTTTCTGACCAAAAACTATTGGTCAGAATCATTCGAACTTTTTTCGCATGCAAGCTCGCTATATAAGCTGCCAAAATAGATCATGATTATGCGACTTAAGTTTGTGGTTGGCAGCGGAAAAATAAAATTAAGTTCTCTTTTGGGAAAAAACGAAATTACTTTCCGTACAACCCTATAATAACCAAATCTAGCCACAAAGTGGGTAAATTCGCAATCCTGGCGGGAAGAAACATCCCTCTCCAGCTTTTACAAATCTCTTGCCATGAACAACAGGGCAATGCTTAATTTTGTTCTAGTTTGAATGACGAAACATATTCGCAATCTATTACTTAGGCAAAGCAAGGTCCTCATGCAACGTAGTCGTCATCCGTTTCTTAGGCAAAGCAAGTGCCTGATGCATCGTGGTCGTCCAATGTACCCAAGGTGTTAAAACACCCGGTATATGTATATTATACAGTGTGTTCCAAAAAGATGGTAAAGGGCTCTGATTTTTATCTATTAGAGATAAAGGGTGAATGTAAATCTTTTTAAAAATGTTCAAAATAAGATTGGAAATAAGACTTCGTTAAGAAAAAATTCCTCTCGTTAATTTTCTAAGAGTTACATTTTTTAAATTTGTATACGATCCCCGTACAAGAAATTTTTTCAGATAGTAAAATGTGCCTCATTCACTAGTGAGGTCATGTACAAAATTTCAGCCTTGCAAAAAACGAAATTGCAGAGGGACGTTTCTTCCAGTCAGGGTTGCGAATTTTCCCGGCTAGATTTGGTTATTATAGGGTTGTACGGAAAGTAATTTCGTTTTTTCCCAACAGAGAACTTAATTTTATTTTTCCGCTGCCAACCACAAACTTAAGTCGCATAATCATGATCTATTTTGGAGTCTCAGATAAATCTTTAAACAAAGATGAACGGGGCTATACACGAATTTGAATGTAAACGCTTATGACTATAGAGAGTAGAAAAAAATTATAGTTTTTCGCAATTTCTGTAAGACCCCTGAAATGTGATCATCCGACGTGATTGTTTTCCCTTCGAGAGCTATTGAAAAGTGATTCAAGTCAGCATATTTTTAATCTTCATATCTCTAACACTTTTTAGAATATAATTTTCGCATTTTGTACACAACGTCATTAGTGTGTGGGGCACATTTTACTGACTCGGACTTTTTTGTACAAGTGTCGTATACAAACTTAAAAAGTGTAACTTTTTGAAAATGTACGAGTAGAATTTTTTCTTAACGGAGTCTTATTTCCGACCTTATTTTGAAATTTTTTTTTCAATTTACATTTATCTCTAACAGGTAAAGACCGTTACCACCTTTTTGGGACACCCTATATAAAGTAATGCATATTAGCTTCCTGTTTTCATCACTATATCTATTGGTAAAATGTACACAATAATTTTTTTTTTTTATTTGTCTTTGCAATACACTTAAAAGATCAAATTTTCCGATATCTCCACTTCATAAAATCAAGGTGTTTATAATAAATTGCGTACCGCCAGGTGATGTATTGGCTAAAGAACCCTATTAAACACACCTAGTTTCCGGGTTCGATTCCCGACACTTCATAGAGAGTAACGTTGGGGTGCCCTCATAATAAAACGGCCAATACTTCGAGATTTAGTGGTGGCAAATGACTGATGCTCAAGTGTCTGTCTTTAGAAAATTAATATATAGCATTACAAAAACGTTCCACATTTGTTAGTTTAGGTAATTGCTTGGCTTAAGTAAGGAATTAAAGGGATAGTGAGAAACGGTTTATAGGATATAATGGTGTAATACATACATGGGTATTTCCTTTTAATAAAAAAATAGTTTGTTTTTAAACGATACTTTTTTAGCCTTTATTTTCATACATTAGTTGAAAACATATATACTTATTTTAAATTTCATTAGTTGCAAGCACTGTTATTATTATTTTGAATTCGAAAAAAATCTGAAAACTTAATATCAGAAAAAAGTAAGAGTTAAAAAAAATACTTTCTATTTATGTTTAAAAAATACTTTATTTTTATGTTTAAAAAAATACTTTCTATTTATGTAAAATGCATGTAGAGTTAGGCTTAATTAATACTATTGCTTCCAAAGTTTTGATGAGTATAAATGTTGATAAATAATGTCTGAATATATAGGCTAAAAATTAATTTAAACAAAATATTTATATTTTTAATAAAAATATAAATATTTTGTTTACCCCTCTTTCTGCTAAACTATTTGATGTCAAAATACGAGGTTTGTCCCGAATCTAAATCTTAAAGTCCTTATCTTAAAGTCCCCATTATTATTTTTTTAATTTGAGTAATGTGTAAGTCGTGATAGGAAAGAAACAAAATGTGATTAAGCACATTTTTTTTTTGTCTACCTATTTCACTTTTATGGAAAAAACAGCTCTTAATAAAGTCCAATAGTTTTGCATTAAAAACTGATTAACCGTAAAAAATCCTTGTGGGGGGGGGGGAGATGAATTCATTGCAACACAAAACAGTTTTATGTTTAACATTATTAGCGATATAAAAACATCTTATAATTTAAAAAAATAGTCTGCTGTAATACTCATTTCATCCCACCTTTCCCTATTAAATAAGTATACATTTTTTAAATTATAAAGATGCATAGTAACCTACTGACTTTTTTTTTCAAATGTAACTTTGGAGTAAAAAAAAAATAATTCCGGAGAAATGAAAAGCCATTTAAAAATTAAAAAATCTAGATTGTCAAAGCTGTAAACCTGTCAGACATTTCTCTGCTAATGGTTTCTTCACAAATTGTCTAAAATATACGAGTGAAATCTCAGACGTTTGATGTTGCTTGAAGAAGAGCTGTCATTCCCTTCAAAAGAAAACAGACAAGCGTATTTTTCAAGACAAACCGCATGCATGTAAAAGAATACCTGCTCTATTCGCTTCGTTTACTCTGACTTTGAACAGCTTTTGCTTGTTACAGACTAAATGAAACGAGACAGAAATTTTACACGAAACATATTTTTACAAAATATCAAACGAAAAAAAGGAACACTTGACGAAAGCAAAATTCAAATTAACATACGTCGGTAATGTGTGGTGTATAACGTTGCTAATTGTACTATTTGGGTACAGGGTGATACAGGGTGAGTCCCTACCAGACTGACAAGCCTGCAGGGGTGTAGGGGGTACAGAGACGGTTCTGAGTCACATAGCAATGTGGGGTCGGAAACGTCGTCTTCATCTACCTGTTAATAATCACTTTAGAAGAAGTGTTCAAGTGATACAGTGAAATCCCTCTATAACGATAGTTTGGGAGTCAAAATAATATATCGTTGTAAAGAGAATTATCGTTATAAAGAGAATCGATATTGGAACGAAAAGATTTTTGTTCTTCATATATCCCATACCCTGCGGTGTCACCAGAAAGTGTTCTGTTTTCATTCATCACACCCTCGCAAGTAATATATAATAAATGAAAGAAGAAAAACATGTTTATAGTTTTCAGTAATTTTCACAACACTCACAAATTTTGTTAAATACCCTTGCCGCCTCGCCAAGGATTCTAGCGGCGATATAGCTTATAAATATTTATAGCATATATGAATAACAAATATATAATGTCTAAATAAATAATACCTGAATGCCGCAAAAGCGTTTCTTAAAATGTATTAGATATTAATTAAAAATACATACCCATTAATTTATCCTTATTTATTTTGAATTCTGTGTAAAGAAATCGGAATCATGCCTTTATCAAAATCTTTTATGATGTTGAATTTCACTTCGATAGATATTTGTTTTCTTTTAGCCATTTGCTTTCGACTTTTACTAAGCAAACTTCAAAGTAAACAAAACTCATGAATAATTTAAAATATCCTCGTGTAATAATCGACATCGATAGGATTTATCGGAGGTTAAAATTCTTACTCAAGTTCAGACAAAATAACGTATCGTTTTCTATATCAGTTACGGTGAAAAGAATCCTTGACCATTTTTTAAAGAGGGGGGATAGGAATCAAAGATGTGTCATCCAGGAAATGCCAACTGCCCTTCCACCTTATGAGAAATGCACTTTCTCATTACCATAGTGTTACATCAGCAAAACGAAACTTAGAAGACGTTCTTTGGCAGAGGCGTGGTCCAACCCGTTCCAACCACATTTTACCTCGACTTTATTTGTGTAGCTTTCAATATGTGTGCATGAGTTGCGCTTCTGATGCATCGTAGAAAAAAAATATATCGTAGTAGAGAGAATTATTGTGATGTAAGGGATAATTATTACCATCGTTGTAGAGAGAATTATCGTTTTAAAGGATATCGTAATACAGAGAACTGTTTTACATTAATCTAAAGGGAATTCAGCCAGGACTATGAAAAAATATCGTAATACAGAGAATTATCGTTATAGAGGATATCGTTGAAGCGAGATTCTACTGTAGTAAACTTTCCGACCATGTTTTTCAAAAACTAATCCCTCTTTCACCGATTGCACTTGATAAAAATTGTTATTTCAGAATAGTTTCTTTCATTAGATTATCAAATTGTCTGAGGAAAGCCCATTGTTTATGAAACTTAGTTAAGAAACTAGACTAGGCACACTTCAACACTTCTTCCAAAGTGATTATTTACAGGTACATGAAGATGACGTTTCCGACCCCGCATTTCTATGTCATTCTGAACCGTCTCTGTACCCCCTACACCTCCTGCAAGTTTGTCAGTCTGGTAGCGAATCACCCTGTTTATAAGAATTAAAACTTTTGTAAGTTTCAAATTTGTAAATTTTTAACTCTTTATTATAGGAAAAATATTGTTTTGATTACTTAGGGGGGGGGGACTTTGACCTTTTAAGAACATTTAGCAAAAATTTTGCTTCCGTAAAATTATATGCTTAAAATGTAAATGGGTGGTCGTAATTACACAAACAAAATTACAAAATTGAAAAGCAGTTGAGGTAATTACGACCACTTGATTTCTTTTCAAATTTACAATTACAACTTTTGTTGAAGCAACTGAGACTGCTATTCTTGTTTTTGGTAGTGATTAAAGTTATCCTGCTTCTAAAATGATTGATGTAAATTAAGTAATAAGGTTATAATTTCTACTTATTGAATCACATCTCGCTACCAAAGGAGGGGGGGGGGTGGTTCAGAGTTGCCAAGTGCTCCGGAATACAATTAATTGCTCTTTGTAAACAGTAACTTTATTAAATATTTTTTCGAAACGGAAATCAACCCACAGGGATAGCTCCAAACTTTTGCTATATTTTAAGCCAAAAATGCTGTTTAAAAAAAGCGGTTAGTTATATTGAGGAGCAGTTGGTAACTCTGGTTGTTAAATATCAATCTTTTCATGGGAAAAATATTGACTGTAAGAATAGTTTAAAAACTTGAAAGAAATGTGTTAAGTGATGTTTTCTTGACATATTAAGTGCAAAATAAAATCAAAATAACAAAATAAAAATAGAGTCAGTATAAATATTATTGTTCTTTGTATGTCGTCTGTTAGTATGATTATTTGATTATGAAAAAAAAAAAAACTATTTGTTTTATAGAAATGTCCATGGCCTAAATGATCTTTTTTGTATTTATGTGTTTCACTTATTTTTCTTACAAATTTTTATCTTGTATAATTTTATTGCGTTGGAATGCCTTCTTTCTCTATTCACAAGCCATGACAGCAAGTTTTAAGCATTTAAAATTTAAAAAAATAATCAGTAGCCAAATTTCAATTTTATTATTTAAGTTAAATATAACAAATAAACAAAAGATTTAAAATTATTTTTTCTTCAATACTTTCCAAGTTATATTAGATAAGCATGTGCTTTTTCAGGCTAGAATAACTTTTTCTAATATGTTTTTATACATGTTCGTAATTACCCAAGTTTAAAAATTAACTTGGGGGGTGGTTACGACCATGTGCTTAAAAATATTTAATTATTTTCGAAAAAATAAAAACATGTAGGAACTTCTAAAATGCAATACAATTATATTTTTTAATACGAATTAGATTGCCTCAAATTTTTTTCTTTTGAGCCAAATAATTTGAACACCGATGCGTCTCTAACATGCTTGTTTTTCAACTGTTACTACCTTAAAAGCACTACCTTAATATTGATGATAGATACCTATCATCGAATATACATTATAAGCTTTATGCCAAAATATTGTTTCGAAAATTTATCATTTATATATTATTTTTAATTCTGCTGGTCGTAAATACCCTATCTGACCCTATCTTTCAAACTTTTAACTGTTGCTCCAATTCCAGTTTTAACAGAGAAAGAGGGGGGGATGGAACTGAAAAAGTCCTGGCTTGTTAAAGCTTAAAACAAGGCGAAAAGTTCTCTGCTAAGAGCCGTTCCGCAGAATGCCCGAAATACTGAAATGCGTGACTTTGATGTTAATCCTTTAACGTTGCTTGAAGAGGACGTGTCATTTTTTGAAACAAAATAAGCAGTTTATTTTTAAGGACTAGCCTGGTGTAATAACACGCATGTAACAGCATACTTTCTCTTTCCATCTGATTTAGTGTGGAGCTTTAAGCAGCTTATTCCTGTCACTTAATAACTAAGGCGGCGAAGCATATTTCAGTGTGGAGTGTAAACCATAATGATTAGGGATCGACCGATAGTATCGGCAACCGATAGTATCGGCGCCGATACCTCCAATTTTTTTAGGTATCGGTTCTTTCGATTCTAAAAGTATCGGGAAAGTATCGGTTTCTGTTGCTTTCATTCATTTTCACCGATACTTTTCAACCGATACTTCGCTTTTCAGAAGAAACAACGCAGGCGCAACACCATTCTAGAATCTTTATTTTGGTAATGAGATGAGAGGCGTCGTTTCATTGGCACATTTGTTTGTGCGAGTGTTTTCGAACTGTGTTTTTTTTATTTTTTTTATTCTAACGATCGCTAAATGTATGTCGTATCACCATGTGTGGTCGAAATAATGGACGAAGAATCGTTAGATGACAGTTTAACAGGACAATCGTCTATTCTTCTAAATCATTTTGAATTGGTGCCCAACACTAAATACGCTATCTGCAAGGATTGCAAAAAACAAATGTCGAGAGGTAGGCTATAATTTTATTCCAGTTTTATGAAAGTTTATTTTCTCACTGTGTTGACTCGAAAAAAAAGTCATTCATATATTTATGCACACAATTGAATCTCCTCTATAACGAACTCGCTCGGTTCCAGTTAAAAAATTCTCTAAAGAGAAAATTTTGTTGTACAGAGATTTTTGCAGTTATTTCAGCAAATATTACAAACTTTTTAGTTAATTCGATGTTTACGAGTATTAAATTATGACTTTCAATTAAAAATAAATTGGTATTTATTATAAATTTGTTAAACTTAGGGGTTTCTTACTTTTTATTGTATGAATCAAATGTTCAATCCACGAATTTAGAGAATAAAATATGTAATCCACTTACGTTTATTTTACTTCAAAATTCCGTTATTTTTTATTGTTTTGCATTCTGTGATTTTAAATTTTCATAAAAATATTCACATTTTAAAAGTCCGCTGAAAATAGAGTGAGGCACATTTTCTTCCATTTGGAAACCTTTTTTTAATGGTTTTGAAAGGTTGAAGCATTAAAGTTTGATGTGGTATTGGTCGTGAAGCGGAGGGCCTTATTATTATACCTGCAAATTGGAACTTTGCCCAGGGCCCCCGACTTGAAAGGGCCCCCAATTTTAAATGTTTTTTTTTCTGAAATATTCTTTTTTATATCAAAATTTTATGAAAAATATAACAAATTTCATAGTTTGGGGCCCCCAAATCTATCAATGCCCGCTGCCCCAGTTGGTCATAACCGGGCACTGGTAAAGTGTCTTCATTATCGGAGTCAGTTTCACTTTCCTGGTCTCCCTTTTTACTATCTGTTACTCTTCCACTAAGTGGTCTGTTGAAAAATTTAAATTTTCTTCAAAACTAACAAAAAAAAAAATCGAAGGTAAATCTGAAATATTCACTATGGGAAGATAAGCTCTTCGTTATATGGAGATTGTTTATAGTGTCATTTAAGCCTTAAAGTTACGTTTCCATGAAAAATTTCGTTATAGGGAGATTCTGTTGTATATATAGGCTTTTGATATTGTTGGAGAATGTCTAGCTCTTGATACAGATTTCACGCTTAAGAGACATGTTTTAAATTTTTATTTTAAGAAATTGGTGCAAGGACATCTGATTCGGCTTGGGTATGATATAGAATTGATGGGGTAGACGGTCCTGACATCGTTTAATATTTCAGGGGATGACCCCCTTTAAAGTGTTAAAGCAGGTATGGGCAACTTTTAAAAAGTTGTGGGCCAAACTTTAGGATATTAGAAAAGTCGCGGGCCAAACTTGCGGTTTTTAGTGAAGTGGCTCGCCGTATAATTGATATTTATATGAGATATTGAATCGTTTATACGGAGTTTTCAAATGTTCCACGGGCCGGCGGTTGCCCATATGTGTGTTAAAGTGTAATATTTCAGCCTTCGAAATACGTTTGAGGATTTGTTTCTATTTAGCTTATAGAACTTCAGATACAGGCATTTTAATATTAGTCAGCCGAAAATATTTGAAACCGAAAGTAGCATTCTGCTATCCGAAGTGAATCGTATTTCTGCGCATGCAAACGGGGATAGGGTTTGAACCAAATGACGTTTGTCGGACATACCCCCCTCTGGTGCCTCTCTGCAAACGTAAAAAAAAGGCTCTAGATCAGTGGTTCCCAAACTATGGGCCGCGACCCATTGTTGGGTCACGGGATCAATTTCGGTGGATCGAAAAGGGTGGGAAAAATTAAATTTTAGTATTTTATATATATAGTAAACTATATTATTTTATATAGCCTATATTGGTTATCGTTATGTAGTAGTGGGTCGCAAAAAAAAAAAAAAAACTAATTGAAGGATTTTTGAAGAGAAGGACAAAAAAGTTTGGGAACCACTGTTCTAGATCAATATTTTCTCAGTTTTAGTTCGAAATGTCCCCCCTTTCGACGATGGCACCCAGACCTTGCTTACCGTGCCACGCCGCCCCTGCTCAGAGCTTAGAATTAAAACAGATAAAATTTGTTCATATCAATCACAGAAAAACATGTTAACAATGATCATAAAAACAAAAACACTGAAGATCAATTTCATTAAATATGGATACTTCAAGTAGCAACTTTTTTTTAAGACTTGAAAATTGAATTTAGTTTATTATTTTTGGATTTTTCTTCAACCTTCATTTAATCTCGTCATTTTTAAGCATCTTTTATTTAGACCCTCCAAGGCGTAGCTTGAAAACGAGCAAAAATATTTTTCTTCATATTGTAGCTGTTTCAATGACAAAATTAATGATACTAAAATTATAAACGAAACCTATATGTAAAAACAATTTATTCCTTTTTTGTGTCGCAAAGAAGTTAACTTTTTGGCAGTGACTTGAAAACTGGCGACACACGTGAACATTAATTATGTTGGTCCAGAAGTTAAATGATTCATTTTTTAAACATTACAAAATATCAAAAGTACGAATTATCAAACATTTAATGATTTTATTATCTATCAGATTAATGAGAGAGCGCAGGATTTGTGTATCATTCTGTTTTGAGAAGTGTAATAATTATCAATATCATCTAATAATTATTTGTATCCTTAATTTAAAAAGTTAAAGCTATATTAGTATAATACGTAATACTAATTATTATTTAGTTTATTTCAAATTTTGGGGTAAAAAACATATTTCTTGTGAATAAATAGTATTTAGTTTATATGTAAGGAAAACACAGGAATAATCGGTGTGTACCTGTTATTCGTACGGAAAAGATCAAATACATGGATCATCGGGATTAAATATGACTTAACCCTGTCCGGAGAATCAAAATATTCGGAGTTTCAAAAAGAACTTAAAAATTATCATATGAGTTCATATTAAACAGAAATCTTTCTAAAACATTTAATAATTCACTTAGTTGTTAAATAATTGGAGCAGATAAATAAAACCAACAATTAATGTGAACTTATTATGCATTTTAAGGGAAGAATTTACATACGTATTTAATGAACAATATCTAAATACATATGTACTTACATAATACTGTACAGTTTATACATTATCACAATTTAATGCAGTTTAAGTAATCTAAAAAATATTTTCATTTGTGAAAGAATTATAATTAAAGACAAAAAATCCGTGATTGAAAGAAATAGCACTCTCAAGTGCTAAAAAAGTGACTCGACGCGCTCGCGTAGACAAAAAACCAGTGATTGAAAGAAATCTCATGTGCTAAAAATCTAAATAAAAATTGCAAGCTTTGAAGTTGAATAAATTTCATGTGTTTAATTTTGTAAGCACAAAATCGAGGCATGAGCCGAACCATAAACAAAGACACATATAGTAAGAGCAAGCATGAAGCTGTTTTGGGCCTAATATGGAAACCTTTTATCTGGCTTATGGCAACAATTAGGCGACAAAATAGAGGCTGAGAAAAACTGATTTAAATATTTGCACCAGTCGGCACTGGAAATGAAATGGATTATCTTATTAATATACCCTTTAACCCCCCCCCGTGTTTGAGTTCTGTCAAGCCTAAATGAGGGGCATCTACCTATAAGGGGGGGGGCTTGGGCGGAGGACATTTTAAGGGACTCTAACGCATATTCACGTAACATCTGGAGAAAATCGCCCAAAACTCTAGACCACTACATCAACAGACACGCGATGAGAAAGAATTCCGAATCTGCACACTAAGACGCTTCCCAGAGCTCAACTTTTTATAAATTCGCCCATTCATCGGCATGATTGAATAGAAAAGAAAGACTAGAACTACTGTAAATTCACATTTCAATGTATCCACTGCTTTTTTATTAATGCTTTCTACTGGGATCAAATTTCATCATTCTGTTATTCATTTTAACGAGAACTACACTCTCGTACAAAAACTGCCCAACAGATGTAGGTTTAAATGACATTAAATTATGTAAAGTATCGGTATCGGTTAAGTATCGGTATCGGCCGATACCATAACTTAAAAGTATCGGTATCGGCTATTTCTGAAAATGAATTTATAGGTAAAGTATCGGTATCGGTCATCGGCGAAAATGTGGTATCGGTCGATCCCTAATAATGATATATTTTGAAACGTGTTCAAGAACGCCTGACTCAATAATCATAGAGATAACATTCTCCAGTCCAGTAGGTGTAGAAAGTTCTAGTAAAAAGGCCACTTGTCAGGATGGAACACAAACTTTATTACTTCTAGAACTTCGTCGAACAATCAGCTGCACAAATTTTCATAGGCACTAACGGCCAGTAGCTTGCTTATAACAGTCCGCTCAATACAGAAGCTTTCACAAATGCCGTATTTCTCACACGAAATGAAACACTTCCACAAGCAAAATTCGGTGGAAACTCACGAGGGAAATCGTAAGCAGTCGCTCAAGACTCAGCAATAAAAAATTTACACACAGCACTCACAAACAAAGCTTCTAAAACAAGCTAAAAATAGATGTCAATAGCACAATTCACAGCGTACCTACAGCGAACTCACTCAACGAACTCTCGGTGAAAACTAACTTGAAGTCCCCGGCCTGTCTGCGTTTTATACCCTTCGACGTACTTTCTAGAAAAATCGGGATGTGTAGAAAGACCCCAAACAATCGCGTTTTGATTACGTCATAGAAGAGTAATAGAGTAATATTAGGCTATTATGTGATTTTAAGTGATTTTAAAGCAGGAAAACAACATTTACAGGACAAATTGGAAAAATCATGCCAAATGTCCGAAATGTCGCCATGCTTGGCTACTTTTTGGCAAAATGTCGCCAAAACTAAGATCCCAAAAGTGAGGTCAGCGAAGCTCTAACATAAATATTTCTCGAGATTTCTAGAAAAGCATATATCAACCAATGGGGAAACCCAACACTACATATCTGGCGTTCTAGTTAACCTCTTTTGATGCAACAAAATGCCAAATTATTTGACGCATGGAATATGAATTTTAAACTAGTTTAAACCCCAGAACAGCGGGTTGCCCCAAATAAGCGTAACAATATCACAACACTGAGATTAATATTGTAGTGAGTATTACTTTTGAACTCATACAACCAAAGATGACTGATTCATCTTTAGAAAATGTTTTTTTATTCTTACTATTTTGTTATTTTTACTAGACATCTTTACACATCACACTCATTCACAACTGCTGAATTCTTTTTATTTGTTACCTTTCGACAACATGCTGGACGTATTATAAAATTGCGAATTTATGCTTCTCGTGACAGTAAAATTGAATGATTCTTTTGAAAACTTTATTTTTCTTGAAATAAATTGCAGCTTTTCCGAGAAAGAACCTTTTCCCCCCTCGTTTTTGCTACTTGGAAAACAACTCTTTCTGTGCCACTGATCTGTTTTTCTTGTGGGAATGTCGCTATTAGTTTTCATAACAAGCTTGTTCTGCAGCACGAAGCAATAAAGATGATGCGTTTGTTTTTGACCCTATTTGTACGACACGCTAAAGACAGTGTTATGTCAATAGAGTCGAATTTATTTGGGATGTGGTACTCATATTCCATTGTTGACACGTCGGAAATATAAAGTTCGTGTTAATAATAAATATGTATCCTATGGTCTTGTGTTATTGAAAACAACCCTTTAAGAGGAATGTGAATTTTGTATAAGATTATATTAAAAATATGCTCAATGACATTAAATAAATGTATGTATTGAAATATATTTGTACACGAGTGCAGCAGTTCAAATTTAAATTTTGTTAAGCATAATAAACGAACTCCTTAGCACTACTTTTAGTTTATTTATGCTTTTAAGTAAACATTCTGACACAATGGAAAGTTTTTTTAAACTGTTTACTGTTACTTTTAAGTATACTTACGTAAATCATCATCTATGTATATAAAAGAAGGGTCCATGAAGGGTCGTCGAAACTATTAAGTTTTTATATTCCGCGGTATTCCTGATCATTCTAAAATTAATTTTCACACAATGCTAAGTTTTCATCAAAATATGTGTTGGCGTTTCATATCTCAAGTGCTGTACGGAAGAAAAGGGTCCAAGTAATCTGTACCCCTTTTATGATTTTCTATGCCTTGTTTATGACTTGTAACTGTTTATACAAACCATATTAAAATTATTTTTCAAGTCATTCTTATATATTATTTAGAATAAAAATCCAAGATTTCTTCAGAACTATCATAATTACAAATTTCATATACAAAAATACTTACATACAGCATATCCACTTAAAAGTTGACCGACCTTTATTTTTGCAGCCGCTAGTAATAGATGCATACTTCTAATTTAAAAATAAATAAATAAATAATATTCAATATTGGATAAAGAATGCTGATATTGAAAGCTTGAAGCGAAAGAAAAAAAAATTATTGTATAAAAATACACAATATAAATTTATATACAGCTCCCCCATGCCCTTACAATTACATTTAGAGAAATCTTGCCCATTCAAAAACAAACAACAAAAAAAAACATAAAAAGTCCGATATTGGTATAACCAATATTCATGGAGAACTTAAAGTTCAAAGTTTTAACGCATAAAGTACACAAAGATTGGAATATATCACCCTATCAGAAGAAAAACGAGCTTTTGGAATAGGTACTATCATGAAAAAGTGTTGTTGTATAAGGGTCACCCAAATGAAAGTGGTACTACAGACATTTTGAGAAATGGTTGAATAGTATTACAGTAGAACCTCGATCTATCGTTTTCCAAGGGGTGCGTAGAAAAAAACGATGCATGCGGGAAAACGACGAATGCGAGTTAAAGTCAAAATACGAAGAAAACAATATTTATGAATGCACACAATGTATTCGTACCAAAAATACTAATTTGTTACCAAACTGTAATAGAAACAAATTGAAGAAAATTAAGTGATATTTATTTCTAAAAAATCAATAAATTTACACTGGGTTTTTCCTTAATTTTTTAGAATTGAACGAAAATTTTAGATTTACAATATTTTTCTTGCCTTTTCTGTGTTTTCATGTTTGTATATAAAAGTTCACACAATTTAAAATACTGTAATTGCGTTCGATAAACTTGGCACTAGTGTAAGGCCGATAATACTCTCCGCCATTATTTTTATATTTTGCATCACCACACATTTCCTCCATCCTTAAGATAGCAGCTACGTCTATATTAAAGGAAATATAATCTCTAAATTTCACACCACATGCTCTGCTTCAAGTAACAGCACTTTATCTACAACACCTTCATCAGCCCAAGAAATCATACCAGAAAATAAATTAGTTTGTATGCCGTGTGGAACCATCTGAATTTCGATTTCATTTCGGTCAGGAGAAATATTTTACAAGATGAACGCGGGAAAAGGATTTTTTGACGAACGATAAATGCGGGTTTCGTTAACGTTATTTAAATACAGCTTGTGCAGGGACCATAGAAATAAAACGATCAATGCGGGAAAACGATGAATGCGGGAACGATAGATCGGGGTTCCACTGTAATATAAATTAGTATACAAAAGAAAGAGGTGATACAGGCGTAACTGATAGGCTAGACAAAGTGACATTGTAGGCTAAAACGAGAATCCTTGAGGCCAACGAGATGGTGGATAACCTGGGTAAGAAGCTCCGGTGAAAGGAACAACCTTTCATGCTGTGTTGTGTGCACACTTCCTTTGCTCATAGACATTTCCTCCGCTATCTCGAGAGTAGTGATTGTCTGATGACTTCTCAAAGGATCGTCTACAGCTGCAACTGCTTCCTTGGTCCTAACCACGTGTGCTTGACCAGGTGATGACCTGTCGTCAGTACTGCTTCTTTCACTACGAAAATCCCTACACCATCAGAATACCGATCTGCGTGACATACATTTCATATCATATACATTTTGCATTCGACGATAGATTTCAGTAACACTAACATTTTATTTTCTACTGTTAAAAATAGTCCTAGCACGCGTGTAGGCTAAAACGAGAATCCTTGAGGCCAACGAGATGGTGGATAACCTGGGTAAGAAGCTCCGGTGAAAGGAACAACCTTTCATGCTGTGTTGTGTGCACACTTCCTTTGCTCATAGACATTTCCTCCGCTATTTCGAGAGTAGTGATTGTCTGATGACTTCTCAAAGGATCGTCTACAGCTGCAACTGCTTCCTTGGTCCTAACCACGTGTGCTTGACCAGGTGATGACCTGTCGTCAGTACTGCTTCTTCCACTACGAAAATCCCTACACCATCAGAATACCGATCTGCGTGACATACATTTCATATCATATACATTTTGCATTCGACGATAGATTTCAGTAACACTAACATTTTATTTTCTACTGTTAAAAATAGCCCTAGCGCGCGTTGACACCGTTTGGAGGCATACATGATGTGAACGACGCCTTCTGCTCCCACACTATCATACAAGCATCTAATGGGACTGACGATATCTCATGCACTTCCATCACTCTGCATCCCCTGTAGGGCATGCGCAGTGATCTTTCTCTTCAAATGGTGGAGTTATTACAATGCCACTTTCATTTCTTTCAACCTTTATACAATTTAAAAAAATATGTCCAATCACTGTTATTGAAAAAAAAGGTATATCCCAGACAGCACAGCAAACTTGCATCAAGCTTGATTTATCAAGTCAATAAGCTTGAATTAAGCTAGAAAATTCCAAGCGTGTAAGCTTGATGCAAGCTTGAATCAAGTGTTCTAGTTTACACTTGCCCAGCTTGCATTAAGCTTGACATTTCAAGCTTGAATCAACCTTGACATTTCAAGCTTAAAATTTTTTCTAAATACACGGGGCGCCCGCTGGCTAACGCGCCCCACATAATTTATTTTTTCGCGCATTTTCCCCCTCTACGCTGAAATTTCAATTTAATTTAATCTGTTTCCATCGAGTGTTCGTTGCTGGAATAGAACACGGGCCCTTTGGCTTCGCAGTCGAGCACGCTATCCATTCCGCCACCGGAGCCTTGTGCAGCTATGACTAAAGTTTGAAGTGACTTACCACGCTGTTTTCTCGCCAGATTATAAGTGGGCGATGTGTTATTTGTTTCTTTTATTTTTCCATGGGATGCATCGAAATTAAAATAATGTTATGTGTGATTTAGAGACTCTAGTAATAGGGAAATAAACATAATATAAACTTAAGAGCAGCACACGTTTTAAAACTTTCAGTACCGCAACACTCATGAAGCAATACTGCTGGCCAAAATCGAGACAAACGACTGATTTTGAAATCAATTTCGTTGTATAATTGTATTTTATTTTGAAGAATTTCCATATTTGGAAATATCGAATGGGTTTACTTAACACAAATTTTGTGTTAAGTAATCTGAAATGAAAGAAACAGATAGTTAAACGTTACTTCGAAATGCTATACCACAGTTGCTAACATGTATGGAATACAAACACTTTAGTCATATTTGTAAATACTATTTCTTAAAATAACAAATAATTGAAAAATTTTGCTATTTTTTAACGCTAAAAATTCTCTTTACAAATGTGGTTATTTTCCTACATATTGGTATGCTATATTGATATAGAGCATTTCGAAGAATTAAAAATAAGTTTAAATTAATTTATACAAATGTAAATTTGAATTATTTTCATTGTTCATACTTTATAATTAAAAAAATTATTTAACTTCTGAATTTTTTTTATCCTTTGTAATTTTATTTTTAAATTACAAAAGTGTAAGATGTAAGATTTTTGGGCCCTAAAATCTGTAGGCCCTGGGCAGTTGCCCCGTTTGCCCTGCCGGTAATATGGCACTGGTAATAAAAAACCCATCCCCGTTAAAACACATCTTTTATACGAACTTTCAGCAAATTTGAGGACGCTAGATAATTAATGTCCATTCTCTTTCACAGATGGCGCCATCACCGCACTTTGCAAGTGAAAATCCAGCTTAAGCCAACCTTGCGTTGCCAAGCCAAATGTCAAGCTTGATTTAAGCTTATGTGCTGTCTGGGATTTTGTTTTCATTTCTTAAGTATGTATACTAGTTTGGTTACAAGCTACACGAGAAACTTTTTTTTAAATCTCATCTCACCCCTCAAAAAAGAATAAATAAATAAATAAATAAAATAAAAATGTTGTGAATTGTCTAGAAAATGAGATTCGTAAAGTTTCAGCTCATTTTCACAACGTTAACCAGCGCTTCATTGAGGTCAAATTTACGAAAAACTACGATTTTTTGCGAAAATGCAGTCTTTCCATCCTGAGAAGAATACAATTGAGCCTAAAATCATAATGTTCATCTCATTTCACACACAAAAAAAAAGTTCTTGACTTGAAGAACCGCACTTCGCTTTTTTGTAAAAACTTACAGATTTAACCCATTAGCGCCCAACTTTTTTCAGCAGCTTCTCAAATTCATGTTGATGCTAGAAGTGATAAATAAATTTCCGACATTTGTGTGGTATGAAGAACGTAAATCTTTTTTCTAAAAATGTGAATAACACATGGAAATATTTTCATTTAAACTTGTGGAAATCAGGTTTATTATTCAAGAAATTAAACTAGGAAAATAAACTAATGCTTAAATATTTGAGTGACTTACAAACTTCGCGACGGTCTAAAAATAGATCGCTGGGCGTTAATGGGTTAAACATATATGCATTTTTTAGGACTAGATATGATTGGAATCCTTGAAATTGACTTTTTATGAAAATATGAAAAATTCTATTTCATCTGCTTCCTTCCTTTCCTTTTCCTTTTCCTTTTTTTTTTTTTTTTTTTTTTTGTGCATGATGAAGGATTCAATTGAAAAAAAATGTAAAGTAAATAAATTTTTAAAAAATCTGAATTGAAACAATTAACAGAAAATAAGGGCAAATGAAGTATAAAATACATACAATTCTCAAATACATTTTGGGTCATTCCACGTCAGATCACACAGTGCAGTTCACCACACCAACTCGGATTTTTCTCAAATTTTATATAGATGATTTCTAGGCTAAGATAATCATGAATCTCAGTTTTGCAGGTTCTACGATAATTAATTACCGAGAAATTAATTATGCAAATTTTTAAGTTTTCTGCAAGATTCGCCAACTTTTTAATCAATTCCTTAAATAACTCCTTACCTGTAAAAGTTACTGAAGGGAAAATTTGTTTATAGGAGTAACTTTTTACGCTGATTCCAAAAATGTTATCGAAATTTGCATATCTTCTATAGTTTATGCATGAGCACTGCATTTGCTAAAAAACATCATGAATTTTTTTCGGCATGTCTGATCACAGACACATGTTTTAAATTTTTATATGTTGTTAAGATGGAATAATCCTACATCCCAAAATAATTTCATCATGGCTTTCTGCTAAGGAGCAGAGAAAAAAAATTGTAGGTATGTACCTATATATGAGGATTTTCATATGCAATATTTATACTGAAGAATGAGAAAATTCAGAAGCGTTAGTCAATTTTCCTATGTCTTTTAAATTGATATCTGAAGTTTAACTACTACTCCTGGTATTTTCAAAAACCAGAAAATATATCAAAGTGCTTGCATCGGTAAACGTAAAACAAACAAACAACAAAAAATGCATGTAGAACAATTTTAAATTAAAAAGAATTCTAAAGTTAAAATTTAGAATTATTTTTAATTTAACTCTGTTGTTTTTGGCAGTCATCCATCAGCCAATAAATCTTTGGAATTCTGTATGATATTGAACTCAAAAGAAAGAACAATGTTTAATAAAACATATATATGTATATATATATATATTAGGTTTACCGGAAAGTTCTATCCGTTTTCCGTATGTCAATATTTTGCCTAGCCAAAACTACTGAAGCTAATAACACGAAATTTAGCACGAGTGGGATTTTATAGCGTAGGTGCTAGATTAGAGAGTATTTTCCAAAATTCGTAATTTATGGAGGATAAAGGCCCAAAATGTTCTTTTCACATATTCTGCGGGATCTCAAAGAAGAAAAGAGATATCGATAAAATTCTTGCTGTAAAATACACAACACTCAAGAATGCCTAAAAATCGTCTTCAGAAAATTTCGAATATAATCCTCCTATAGGAGAGTAGACATAAAAGTTTGCCGTGAATAACTGGTTACAGGACATTTATTCTGCAATATATCACAAAATGTGCAATTTGACAATGTGCCTGACATTGCTATGCTAGTTGTTGTAGCAATAAAAATTTAATACAGTATACAGTAAAACCTATTTCAAATTGTTGTATCCACAAAACTAGCCAAAGCACAATTTTGTTCGCATTCTGTTAAAGGTAAATAAGTACTGTAACTTACAGGAATTCAATTCTTTCAATAAACTTTGTTCCTTCTATTGACTTGAATGTGAATGTCATACAGAATTACAAAGATTTATTGGCTGATGGATGATTGCCAAAAACAACATGATGTAGGTTTGAGTTAAATTAAAAGTAATTCAAAATTTTAACTTTAGAATTTTTTTTTAATTCAACACTGTGTTGTGACATGCATTTTTTGTTGTTTGTTTGTTTTACGTTCTCCGATACAAGTACTTTTATGTATTTTCTAGTTTTTGCAAATGCCTGGAGTAGTAGTTAAACTTCAGATATCAATTTAAAAGACATAATAAAATTTACTAACGCTTCTGAATTTGTTCATGTTCAGTTTAAATGTTGCATATGAAAATCCTCACATATAGGTACATACATACAATTTTTTTTCTCTGCTCCTGAGCAGAAAGCCAAGATGAAATTATTTTGGGATGTAGGATTATTCCATCTTAACAACATATAAAAATTTAAAACATGTGTCTGTGATCAGGCATGCCGAAAAAAAATCATGATGTTTTTTAGCAAATGCAGTGCTCATGCATAAACTATAGAAGATATGCAATTTACGATAACATTTTTGGACTCAGCGTAAAAAGTTACTCCTAGAAACGAATTTTCACTTCAGTAACTTTTACAGGTAAGGAATTATTTAAGGAATTGAGAAAAAAGTTGGCGCATCTTGCAGAAAACTTAAAAATTTGCATAATTAATTACTCGGTAATTAATTATCGTAGAGCCTTCAAAACTGAGATTTGTTGATGCCTTAGCCTATAAATCCTCTGTATAAAATTTGAGGAAAATCTAAGTTGGTGTGGTGAACTTTCTCCAGCTTTGTGTTTGATTTGACGTGGAATGACCCTTTTATTAATAAAATTGAGTTACAAAAAGGAATAATTTATAAAGAAAAGAAATTATTATCACTTACATTTTTCACATTGAAATGCTATTGACTTCGATAATGCGGCTTTTGGAGAAAAAAATCTGGAAAAGTGTTTCTACATTCCGATACAACTTGTAGTAGATACTGCTTCTGTTATTCATCTTCCGTTACACCGATATTAAAATTTTGGATGAATTTTAATCCCTTTTCAGCTGTGTGATAGACTGTCTTGAAATTAATTATTTTTGCTTTCAAATAATCTTTTTTTTCCCACACCATTCATCCGGATCAATATTAAGAAATTGCATACTAACTTACAAACTGCGATTCTGAACCGTCTTGGTGTATCCTACCTCTCCTAAAAGTTTGTATAGCTAATTTCGAATAACAATGTATACATATTATTTAATGTCAACTTAAACTGTCGTAACTCGGTAATGGTTAAGATTCTCCAATGGGCCCGACGTTATCTCCGAGCAGTGGTCTTTAAAGTCCCGATGAAACAAGCGTTGACTTGAGTAAGAAAATTTACCTCAACTAAAAGAAATGCCTCTCATTGAATTTTCAAGAAATTGAAAGCAAAAACCCGAGCCATTCCATTAAAAACGCATTAAAAAGTGACCATCCTTTCGCTTTCAAAATTTCATTTAAAAATCCTGGAAATCAGCTAAAGTAATATTGAGCTGCCTGTTTTGAGAAATGAATGGCATTACAATCAAAAAGCATTGAAGTCAAATAAATCCATAGAAAGTAATATTTTAGCTTAACTCTTTTGTGAATGAAGCAAATGGATTACAAAACGTCAAGAGATTTCTGTTAAAGGACCCATTTCAAAACGGGATTACCCACGTTATATTAGGTATTAATACAAGAAATACAATTTATTCATTGATAAAAGGCCTAAGTAACTTCTCAGATTTTTAGTGTTTATAACTCTTGCATTTCAAATAGCGATAGGGATACTATATTTCCCCCTATACTGGTGGGATACTATATTTCCCCCGCTTTACAGAAATTTAAAAACAATACTATGATATAAACTGACGAGCCAAAACATTATGACCACCCAAATTTTTTAAAAACTCGTCTGGATGACACGGAGAGCACGTAATTAAGTGGGAATGGCATTTAACTGTTGCTGGAGAAGGTCAAGAATCGTTTTTGCACTTGCGTTTGTGAGTGATGGCGAAGGTCATTGATCTGAACGAGTTTGCTAGAGGGCAGATTATAATGGCCCGAAGACTCGAAACGATACAAACGGACGACTAGTCCGTTTGTATCGTCCGAACTATGAAAAACTCTCCGGTAACGTTTCCGTATCTGCACGACTGGTCGGTTGTTCACGATCTGCCGTTGTTAGCATTTATAACAAGTGGATTAATGACGGTGAAACCAGCAGTAGACGCCAAGATGTTGGACGTCCACGTATCATCAAAGGAAGAGGACATCGGAGACTGCCCCACTTAGTACAGCGAAATCTGCGGCAAGTGGCTTAGCTGGCAGCCCAATGCAGGTCCAAGTACTAGTGCTTCGGAACACAGAATTCAGCGGGCACTCTTGGATATGTGACTGCAGAGAAGACGTTCCACTCGTGTGCCTCTGCTTACCAAACGCCATTGTCAACTACGCCTACAGTGGGCAAAGGAACATGGTCGGATGCATCCCGGTTTCTCTCTCTTCACGTCGATGGTCGTGTCAGGGAACGTTGTCTTCCATTACAACAGCTCCTCCCTCCTCGCCGGCATCTCAGACTCAACGCTTAAACCAAACGAGCGAAATTCGATTAGTCGGAGCGAAAAGTGAGCCAGTTTTCAAAAGTGAGATTCTACTTTGGGAGCGTTTTTCGATCACAAGAGCGGAACGGAATATAACAATGAGCGGGGAGGGGAAATTCTCGGAAAAGATAAGAAGCGATGAGAGGATTCTCAGAAAAAGTACTACGTAAAGAAACCTTTCGCGGAAAAACCGGTCGGTTTCCAAGGAAACAGATCGCTCCGCAGTGTATCGTTTTTTTTTTTCGCTCTTTGGGTTTAAGCGTGTAGCATGTTCCAATATCTCAACTTTGTGTGACTGCTGCTTAACCCATTTATGCCTAGTGTCCCTTTTTTGGGACGGCATTTTCGCTATTAGTCGAAAACGTTATTTATTTTTCCTAGGCTTTATTCATGAGTATTGAGCCTCAACTCTACAAAATATTTTAACATGACCACGTAAGATGTTGAAATTTCGATTTTTATGCATAATGATTTTAAAAGAAATCATCCTTTGTTCAAGAAGTTGACATCAGAAATTTATCTATTATTTCTGTTATCAGTAAAAATCGAAGAAAGTCGCAAAAATATCCAGGCACAAATGGGTTAAATATTTGGTAAAACCTGTCTCCAGTTATCTACCAAGAACTCGTGGCGGCATACATGCCCAGGCGAGTTGCAGCTGTTTCGAAAACCAAAGGAGGCGCAACGCGTTATTGAGTAGGTGGTCATAATGTTTTGGTTCTTCAGTGCAGAAGAAAGACAAATTTAAAACACATGAGAGTGAATTGTGCTTAGCATCATATCCATTAAATTTCTTAGTAAACTATTTTGTAATCTATAAAAAAGGAGCACAAAAATATTTTTCAAAAGGAACTCGAGCATATTTTGAAAACAAATTGAGGTAACTTCTAAAAAAATATGATGTTTTTATCCTTCTGGATTTACCAATATGTTGAAATTAATACCAAGAACAGTATAAAAATGTGCTTACATGGGTTTATTATGTTTAAGGCAAACCTATACGCGGAAGGTGTGCCTTGGGCAGACGACTTATTAAGGGGCTGTAACACGTATTCACGTTACATCTGGAGAAACCTGGCCAAAACTCCAGACCGTCAAACCGACGGGCGCACGGTCAGCCCGAAACCTGGACCTTCACACTTCAACCATGTACCCTCTTCAGCGTCTTCAGCCAGCCATAGTTGTTAGGGCAAACATGCTAGATGGTTTAAAAACAGATTTTTCGATAGGTTGTTGTTGTAGTTGTTTCTAATGCCCTATGGCAACGGCGGACCGGTGCCAAATCACCCAAATAGAATGGCGATGGGCGGAAGGGGACGGCTTCCATTTTGATGAGGCTCCGTGGGAGGAAGTCCAACTTTGTTCGATGTCCCCTAATTTTGAACCAATTCCAGATGAGGGACCAGCCATCTGAAATCGGCACTCCCAGTGGTAGCGTTAAACATGGAGGACATTGGAGCCACTACGGATTTTACGTGCACCAGCTCCCATTGGCGTACACGGTCCCACAGCAGTCCAGCCGAGAGAGGACTTCCAAAGCACAGGCCAAGCCGGATGCTGCTTCATTTTCCGTGTTCTTACGGGAATGGAGTTTAGTGACTAGGCCACCGCTGGAAGATTTTTCGATATAATCTGTCTTGGTTATTATTAGTTTTAATGGGTTTTTTTCTGTTTTTTTTTTCTTTGTGTAGAAAGGTGAATGTCGTAAACTACAGATTGCGAAAGCAAGCATGAAGCAAACTTTTTTCTAAGTAAATCACACACAGGGATGTCTCACATCATTATGCAGGGGCTATTGAATACACAGATTTCAAAGCCTTTCTATAATGTTTTTTTTTTTAAAGAAAAAAATTAGTATGTACTTTTATTAGTGACTTTATTGGTTATTACGGTCAGCTTTATACAAATCGAACATAAGTAGAATGATTACTGTTTTGAAAAGGACTTACATTAAGGATAATGGTTTCTGTTGTGCAAAATTCTCTGTGATGTCCTCAAAATACGAGGTCAGTTCAGCATTTTGTACAAATTACTTTACAACATAGCCTCCATGGACATCAAAGTAATTTTCTCACGTGTATAACAATCCATCAAAACTGACATTGAAGGAATCAGAGGCCTGGTCGCGGAGCCACAAAGAGACAGCGTCCTGAACTGAGGCATCGTTTTCAGAATGTCGTCCTGCCACGTACTCTTTTAACACACTCCTCTAAATCTCGGAAATTACTGGGTACGAGTACGAGATCCGGGCTGTAAGGAGGCTGTTCCAGTGCGTTCCATCGGTAGCGTTATAGCCAACCACCCAGCCTATACGAGCAGGCGTTGCTATGCAACAAGATGGCATTTCCACTTGTTGATGGTGAATTTCTGATGAGGAAGTTTCCTTTAAATACAAAAATTGTATTACACTTCGCACTTCTGTTAGCTGATCATGTATCCGTCAA
Organism: Cheiracanthium punctorium; assembly: GCA_038373885.1. Classification (NCBI taxonomy): domain Eukaryota; kingdom Metazoa; phylum Arthropoda; class Arachnida; order Araneae; family Cheiracanthiidae; genus Cheiracanthium; species Cheiracanthium punctorium. The sequence continues at coordinate 42,336 of JAWZYV010012940.1, forward strand.
CGCCGCCATCTTTCCTACTTCAAATCTTGGGGGATTAAAGCACTACTAGCTCCCTTATTGCAGCTGTTCCCAACCTTTTAACATCGCGCTATCCCCCCCCATTAAAGCATAACTTCGAATGAAGCCCCCTCCCTTACATTCCTCAGCTAACGTACAGTCTTATATTCTTGAACAATGAGCATTTAGTCGCTTTTTTTACAAAATAATGTTTCGGTAATTTTTAAATGAACATTTTAAGCGGAAATAGATATGTTTTATAGTAAAAATAAAAATAAATACGATAGATTTGATAAACATGCATTACCAGTTGCTCTTGGGCTGTTTTCCTCACGCCCGTCCCTCTAGACCCCCTACGCCCCCCAAGGGGGTGCGCCCCACCGGTAGGGAACCACTGATCGAGTGGCATTTGATAGCAAGGATCATATGTTGAACCTTGAAGTGGAAATTCATGCATTCTGGGAAAATGTTTACTGTACATCCGTGAGAGCATTTGTTATCTTACTTATTAAACTACCTACGTATAATCTTTAAAGGATATCACTTTCAATGCGCATGATTAGGGATATTAGTAAAACGTTTCGTAACGCAGTTGTTTGTTTGTGGGATTACGGCCGATTATCTACATTGAGGGAATTTAGGCCGAGGGGGGTTGTTCTCCATGGAGAGCTTTCTAAGGTGTCCTAATCCGTATTCACGATGTTTCGGAGAAAGCCACGGAAAACTCCGAACGGCCAGGCCAACGGACGCGACCTGGGTTAGAACCAAACACCTTTTGTCGCGCAGTTGAGAGCGCTATGCGCTCGGCCACTGGAAGGGCGTTTTGTAACATAATCGTTCGAAATTCATTTCTTTTTAGCTGTGAAAATGAGCGCTCACCACTACACGAAAAACTGACTTCTTCTTTTTGCGATATAAATGACAACATCGCCACTCTATTGTCCTGTGGCAAAGCTACGCAGGCGCTTTCTCGCAAGCATGGGGGGGGGGATCCTTTTTAAGGGGTTCTTACGTGTCGTCACGTTACTTTGTTTGTGTTGTTAAGGCCAAACTACACATTGGCTATCTGCCTAGGATGGGATGGGGGCGCCTTGGTCAGTGGACTTTCTAAGAGGTTTGAACGGGTATCCACGTTACATCTGGAGAAATTCGACCCAAACACCAGACCGTTAGATCGACTGCCGCGCGACAGGACAGAATGCTGGACCTTCACACTTTAGCTGCGTACCGTTTTAAGTGCAACATGGGCCCCATGGAGTCTCCATCGAGCCAAGGGCCCTGTGTTGGTGCCTCATATTCTGTTATGGTAAAGACGGAACTTACCACACAAAATGCGTTAGTCTATATTTATGGTTGCTTGACTATCACAACAAATAAGCTGGATTTTTCTAGGAAACTTAGAGTAAATACGTATTAGGAACCCTTAGAAAGACCCCCCCCCCCATCCCTCGACCGAGAGCCCACGTGTAGCTAACTGGCAGTAATCCCACAACAACAACAACATGACAAATAAGCTACTGATTATCGGTAAGGATATCGCATAGTTTCTTCGTTAAGGGTTTCTTATAGTAGTGGGAATAAAAAAAAAAAGAAAAATTCACGGAGCTGTACATTTTGTTTTATTGAGGTAAAGCACACGAGAGTTATGTAAGGGGGATACCTCGGGCGAAGGAGCAAACTTCCCAAAACTCCAGATAGATCGATAGTAGCGTGATAGGCTAAAGCTTTGGGTTTTCACACCTCAGCCATCTGCCAGTGTTCAGTGTCTTATCCACAAGGCCACTGGCTGGCCATGGAGCTGATGATTGATAAACGGATAGAGCAAACTAATGCTTTTCTTACTTTCAAAACATTTGGAATATTAATAATAAAATTTCACTCTGAAATATCTTTGCTGCATCCAGGTGAAATTCATCGGAGGTTTTAATGATAGAATTATTCGTAAATTTTTATTCTTAATTTTTTTAAACCTGTTTTTTTTTTTTTTTTCCTATCATCTATCAGAGGTTATCGAAACTATTTTCTTTCGATTATTAATAATGGTGGTGTCATCTGTATTATGAAATTTCAAACTATTTTCTTAATCATCTACTGCTGCCATCTACTGAGCCTACTTAAAACTGTTTTGTTCTGTCACATCAAAATATTCTCAGAGTTACACTCTACTCGTTTCTGCCTGTATTGTTTTGCAATTGATGAAGGTTTTTGGAAATATAATGCCCTGGACAGCTTTCAAATATTCAAACTGCACCAGAGCTTAAACAAATGAGAATCTTCGTAAAAGACACTAGCGAATTTATACTAATAAATCCTAATTTATATTAAAATACTATATGCATCGATATCTTCATACTATTCTTATTGAACATATACAGAAATTCAAATTAGTTTTAAACATTTTATTAAAACTATAAAAAAAATATATCTGGCTTTAAATAGTAAAATATTTTATCAGAAAAAGCCGAGAAAAACGCAGAAGGAATATTACAATATTCTTCAGCTTTTTAAGATACTTATAGTGATTAGATAGTTTGAACAGGTGTATTATTTTATTATTATATTGAAACATTTTAAAACCTATTAAAACCTTCTGTTAACTATAATTCCTGTTTTAAATCTCATAATAAAATCAGAGATTGAAATTGTTTTTCATTCCCTTTGATAACATTTTATTATAATTTTTATGTGACCAACAAGTATATTTCCTGATCTCTTTTCTGGCTTCTCACATAATTTTATTCTTAATTAAACCAAAACAAATATTGTTTAATGTGTAATACTTATTTATTCATAATTTCTTTAATGTGTACTAAAGCATAATTAGATCATTTTTATAACATATATAAATTAAAATTTATAAATTTACTTGAAACTTTTAAATAATATTATTTCACGTGCACTTCACGTTAAGAATATTCAAATTATTATTAAATTTATATTTAATGTTTGAAATAAAATTGTATTTAAACTTTATTAAACATTTGAATTTCCTGAATGTGTAACATAATAAATCTATAATTATGTGTGTGTTATGTTTTAAGGCAAACCTGCACGCGGGGTATCTGCCTAGGATGGGGGGTGCCTTGGTAGGAGGACTTTCTAAGGGGTTCTAATGCGTATTCACGTTACATCTGGAGAAAACCTACCAAAACTCCAGACCGTTAGATCGACAGCCGCGCGATGGGACCCGAACCCGGGACCTTCACACCTCGGCCGTCTACCATTTTCAGTGGCATAACCACTGTGCCATGGTGAGGCAATCTATAATTATGTTATTTAAAATATATTAATTGATATTATTTAATTCGCCGGGCTACGCAGCTAATTTAATATAAATGTAAATGATTTAGTTTTCGGATGAGGTATTCAGCCGAATACTGCATTGTTCAGTCAAATCAAATATTCGGCTGTTTAGACAAATACCGAATATCTCTCTATTTATCTAGTCATTTTTTTAATTAAATCTTTTGATTAAATGACTGTTACTTGTAGAATAGTCAACATTTTGAAATCATAAAAATTGTTCTAGAAAGTTTAATTCTGGAGTAACAGCTTATTATTATTGATTATTTTGTGTTTATTGCATTTTGCAATTTGTATTCTGGATTTTAAATCCGTTGAAATTAAAAAATAAATGTTTCTTAACTATTTTGTGGACTATTGAACGGATAATTAAGTATTAAATATGCATATTATTTATTCATTAAGTTCAGACTAAGTTAATACGTGTCAAAAGTAACTGTGTGTGCGTTTCAGAAAGTTGTGTGTAATACCCTATTTCACAACGCGAAATTTTCACTTACGCGAAGGTGCCTGGGACGCATCCCTCTCGTAACTCAAGCCTCCTCTGTATATTCAATTAAGATTAATTTTGACTAATGTTGTTGTAGTTGAATGCAATGGCATAAACTTTTGGTTAAGAACCAACTCCATGGTGTGTTCCAACTTGTGTGTGTCAAACTAATGTCATACACTTTGATCTTATTCACTTAACAAGCTAAAGAAAGCAGCACTTTAAAAACTGTTGTGTATCGCCATTTTGTCACATTGAGGCTTAACAATGATTTCTACATTCCAAAAATACATAATAGGGGAAGTTGGGGTACAATGAAACAAAATTTACTAATTTTGTTCTCCTGTTCACTAACTTGGATGTACAAATATAAAATTAATGGACATTTTTAACCCATTCTTTTCCCTATCTAAATGATTTTTTTATGATTTTGTAAATATCTTTTTCATTTAAAAAAAAATACAAAAGGTAAATGTCTAACAGTGTTTCACTGTATTCCAGGGGCGCAGAGGAAAAATCTCCAGGGCCCCACCTAGTGAAGGAGCCCCCATTTTCTGTTTATTTATTATACTTAACTGCATGTTGACCATTTCATAAAAATTAAATAATCCAAATACAGATTAAGTCATCGGAAGTTTCAAATGAATTTTTTAATGAAATTACAAAAAAATACAGCTAGCATAACCGACAAACTTGAATGACAAAAACGAGCAGTGTTAGTGATTGAGTAGTGTTCTTTTTGAAAAGTAGACTTTGACGGTGTTATTCGACGATTTGCCATGATTAAAGCTGGAAAAGATTTATTTAACAAGAAATCATTTTTTCCCCCCAAGACATATGATAGTGGAAGAACGGGCACAGCCAAAGGAGAAACTATGGGCATCGGTGGCACCTAGAAGAATTGGCGCCCGGGGCAGGATACCTTTTTAGTGCCCTTCCATCCTATTTTTTGTCAAGTTTGCTTTGTCTCAGAGACGATTTATTTGGCGCCCCTCTAGCAGCGCCCGGGGCAAGGGCCCCGGCTTGCACACCCCTAGCTCTGGCCCTGACTATGGGCTCACTTAACCTCCGACATTTTGAATTTTCGAACATAGTGTTAAAGATCAAAACTTTCAATTGAGAAATTCTAAACTTTCCACATTTTTGGACCTCCGAATTTTTTTTCGGCTGCCTGCTCCAATGGAGGTCAATAATAGTTTTATAATACTGAGGAAACATGCCATGCAAAAATGTTTTTAAGGTTGCAAATGCAGTTTCTCTATGGAGATGACGAAACTTTCAAAATAATATGCTTATATTTTTTACAGCATGGATTTTATTAAAGTATAATATTTTTAAATTAATAATTTTAATTCTTTAATTATTTTTCAATTACTATTAACTCAAAGTAATTTTAATAAGGAACAAATGATTGATGTAATAAGAGATGAAAAGAATTTCTGGGTAGCAAAGGGACTCTGAAGATTTTATCCCCGGGGCCCCGACTCGGCTTTCTGCACCTCTGTGTACCGAGCTGTCTTATACAACTGGTCGACTTTCTCCTTTCCTACCCCCTTTCACTCCTCAGATTCTCCCCGCAGTTCGAAAAGCCAAGCTGATCTCTGACGAGGGGGGCTCTACGGAAGCTGACCGTTTCACTCCCCCGCTTTAGTCGACCAGTTGTATAATGAATCGGAGCGAACGGAGCCCTTTTTCCCCCCAAAAAACCCCAGGGATTTCCCTTGAACAGCAGGGCCTGATTAAGACTCTCTGATACTTTAGGCCTGCTATCATTTCGAGGACCCCTCCCACCTACTCCTATTCCATTCTACAAGTATAAATAACAAGTATTGCAGTTTTGAGGCCCCGAGATTTTTTTTACTATAGGCCCAGGCCTCATGGGCTTATTCGGTAATCAGGGCCTGTTGAACAGACGAGCTGAAAACTTCTTGTCAAGCTTTCAAAAAGTTGTGCGCGCACAGGCCGCAGCGTGACACAGCTGGTATATGCGTACGGAATACATAAGTGATACACATTTTTCTCCACATGTTGTATTTTGTTCTATTTAATCAATAATTATGTACGTGAATTTATTAGTTATCAATAATTATATACTTACGTTGTAATGAACAGTAATCCTGTTTATTTATAATGAATGATCGATTTGTAATTCAAACTAGCTGTGTACCCTTCATACGGGAGGAAGCAGATATTTTTCTAATACACCTGATTAAAATTTATTCAATCAGAGCAAAACTATGGAATTGTTTCACTCGTAACCTGGCATTACGATAGTTGGAAAAAAAAACTACTTTACTTCGTGCAAATTTGTAATATAGTTTGTTTGTTTAACGTTTAGAATTCTACCCACAACAGAGGAAGTTATTTGAACTTCATCTATGAAACCATAGCTCTTGAAACGGTTCGTATATTTCCGATAATAACATAACCTGAATGGCTATCCCTGATCAGCAAATCGCAATTCGTAATCCAATAAGATTCCGCAAAGATATGGTTTACATCAGTTATAATTAAATTACCAATGATAATTCATTCAGAATTTTAAATTAAATAAATAAACACGTACATGCGATACCATTCTTTATTTTTATTTATTTATTCTAAAGTTAAACAAGTATCTCTCTATTCTAAAAAAAAGTAAGGGCCGCTGTCGTCGCCGCTGTCAAAAGCTTGTTCGCCTATCTTCTCCTAAACCGTGGGGATTTGGAATACATTTCGACTAAGGTGCCCACAGATTCGAAAAATTCCGAGGAACCTGCTAAGCTGACTTAAATTTCGAAAATCGAATTATTTTAGAAGATATTAATAAAAAAATAAACATAATGGTTGCCAGATTTCGCATAAAATTATTCATTCTTTTGCAACAAAGCGTTTCCAAGTATCTAGAATCGCGTGTAATTTACAAACATGAGTTAGAATTACGCCTATTTTACGCCAAAATAAAAACTATATGAAATAAGTAACTCAAAAATGTGTTACACAAAGTTGACAATTTTCAAATAGTAAGTTCACTTAGACAACAGGAGTTTAGAATTAGTCATTATTCGTTTTTCCAAAACAAAATAACTAACATCTTGAAAATGATAAATAATTAAAATGCAGATTATTTTAAAGCCGGTTCGGTCCACCTGGATTATTTGCTACCAGTAGAAATATATTATATATTTAAACTATGCCATTATAGCAGTTATAGTACACTTTGCATATTTGCTAGCGCGACGAGATGGTACATTCGTGGTGCTAAGTACGCCAATCTGCAAACGATTATGTAAATGAAAATATGGATAACGGTTTTCCGGTAACCTTAAATGAACAGTAATTATAGGTTGTGAGAATGTGTAAATCGTCAAATAATGAAAAGTCGCCATGGGTGGCAAGCTATCCTATCTGTTCCGTAGCTTTTATTAACTTTACATGTACGCGAGTCGCCAGATAATGAAAAATCGCCATGTGTGGCAAATTCGCAAGATGTCCAATAGTTTTTACATTATTAAAAATACAGCTGAAACAGCTGTTCTGATTTTATTACGCTTTAGCTCCTAATTAATATAAATTTGAATGGCAAGCTTAAATATCATTGTGTTTCTGAGGAGTGCAAATAATTTTTCCAGCGATTATAAGCGGAGTCTGCACTCCAGGTGTAGTATAGTTCAGGACCCGTACAACACGGATTCCCATAACAACATACCTTCCGTGTTATGAGGGGGAGGGGTCTACTGTAGTGCGAAGTTTAAATTTTTATGTACCCAGGGGCGTAGCCAGAATTTTTTCATGGGGGGGGTTACGACTACTGCAACTCATATATATGTATACATATGTGTGATAATGTAGTGAAGTATATACATTTTGTATGGCAAAAAATTTCTCATGGGGGGGTTTATGACCCCCGTAACCCCCCCTCCCCTTGGCTACGCCTCTGTATGTACCAATGAACATGCAAGAAACAAGCAATGTGTAGCTCAGTAACATTCTATCTGATCTAATCTTCGGGTTTTGTCTCTTGAAATTATGTCTTTTTTACGAATAAGCCTGATTAGGGGCCGAATGCCTCATACGAAAAAGCGAGCGTAGCGAGTCTGGGGGCCTTGGCCCCTAGTCCTGGGCTTTTGTTCTTGCCAGTCAAGAAGAATATATTTGATTTCTATATAAATAGTTGCGGGTGACATAGCTCCAAGAGAATCCTTTACTTTTTAGTAAAGGCACTTTTTTTGCACGCCCCGCAAAAAAAGTGTCACGATTATTTTTAACAGCACTGACATCTGCTGAAAAATGGAAGAATGCGAGAACAGCTGGATAGATTGTCCAATGCTAAAAAAAGGGCAGCCATTGCCGTCGCTCGACTTAACTACCAGCAAGATGGCGGATGGTCAAAACGTTCATCGCGTGCCACAGATCTAGAGACTCCTTTTTGACGCAGCTGGCTGTGCCCCACAGTAATTTTGTGCACTGTGCCGCACAGCCAGCCGCACCAAAAAGGGTCCCTAGATGTGTGGCACACGGGGAACGTTTCGACCGTCCGCCATCTTGCTGGTAGTTATGTCGAGCGATGGCAACGGCTGCCCTTTTTTCAGCATTGGGAAAGGGTTGCGCCTCAAAGGGTTAACCACAAAGCAAAAATAATTTTCATCATTAAAGTAAGAATTAAAGTAAGAAGTTTAATATTTTTTTTATATTAAATAAAAATCATAAATCACTTCGAATCCATAATATACAGGTGCCTAAAAAAACACTAACCTAGTGTTTTTTTCATTATATATCGACCTTAGACATATGGAATTAATTATATACTTTATGGTGCCGAATAAAAATTTCAGGATATTAAATGTAAAGAAATACAATAGACCTCTATACATTAAAGAAGTGATGTAGGAGTTTCAGTTTTTCTCATAAAAAGGCTTACAGATTCAGTACAATATAGATTATGTTTGCCATATTGGAAAGAAGAGAAAAGAAGGGAAATATTTAAATTAAGAATAAAAATCCAGCATAATATAAATATAAAAATTACTATATAAAAATTCAGGGAGGCGCAGGTGCCTTCATGCTCTATGCTGCCGATGCCCATGGTTAAAAAACGAACCGTTACAGTTTAATTTTTTTGCTTAAATCGAACAGTCTTTAACGCTCTAAGTAAATTACTTTTTACAGGACGCGCCTCGACAGTTTCTACATATATACAGGGTGTCCCAAAAAGGTGGTAACGGGCTTTAATTCCTTACTTATTAGAGATAACTGGGTAGTGTAAATTGGAAAAATGTTCAAAATAAGATCGTAAATAAGACTCTGTTAAGAAAAATATCCTCTCGTTACCCACTTATCTCTCATAGATAAAGAATTAAAGCCCATTACCACCTTTTCGGGACACCCTGTAGAAATTTACTATGTTTGAAAAGTTTAGGTGGCACGAATAATTTTTTATAAATATTTCTTTACCGTGAATGTTTACGTTATGAAAACCTATTTTTAAAAACTTGTATAGTATTTCTCTGTAGCTATTGAAAATGAGCAACGTGAAATTTTAAAATTCGACTAGACTAATCGACATTTTAATTATTTAAAAAAAATGTATTGTAAGTAAACCTGTTCAATAAGCATCTTCTTAATTGCATTCCGAACATTATTAATTTTTTTCATAAGGATAATTACATCATTAACATAACGGGGAAAAAAAAGCATTACTTCAGCAAGCTATTCGTTCTAAGAATTATTATTTAAAACCAAAGAGTTAAGAAGATAAATTGCCATGAATCAGATTAAACTCTTGCACTTATGAAAAGAAAACCAGTAATAATAAGCCATAGCTGATTACAAATCAGACTGAATGTGATTACATATTACAGAGAATGTGCATGTTAAATCTGTCTAGTCTTAGACTCTTTATTTGCCTGTTAGGTGAGAGATGGTATTTAAAATTTTCGCAACTGCTATAATATTTGTTACTGAATGACTAGTTCTGAACTTTGTCCTAAGAATACAAAATATATATATATATATATATCCCTCAGTTTATTAAAAAAAAACGCCATATCAATAGCATTATCTCTAAAGCTTACAAAAAACTTGGTTTTCTTAAGTGCAAAACTAAAGAATTTTCTAACCTTCATGCATTAAAAATCTTATACTTTAGTTTGATACGCTCTAATCTTGAATATTGTAGTCTTGTTTGGGATCCGTATTATAAAAATAAAATGAAAATTCTTGAGCGGGTGCAGACTCAGTTTACTCGTTATTCATATTACAAAAGTAATCCTATTTACATTCCGAATATTTCTTCATCTTACTTGAGAAGTGTTTTTGGTCTTCCTAGTTTAAGTTCTCGTCGTGATCTCTTTTGTTTATTATTGTTTTTATAAAGTTTTCAATAATAGGGTAGACTGCAGTGATATTCTTCAAAGTATTTGTGTAAATGTACCGAACAGGTCTCTTCGTAATAGTCATTTATTTGTGGATCCAATTATAAAATATAATTACATATACTTTTCGTTATCTAAATTTTATAAAATTTATAATAAGTTTTCTTTGGATTTGGATATTTTTAACATGTCTTTTAAAGTCTTTAGAGTTAAGTGTTTTGAACTTTTGCAGTCATGACTGGTATTTATTTTATCTCTGTATTTTATCTTTTTTAATTTTGTCTTATGTAATTTGTCCTTTTATGCATCACTGTAAATGGATTTTAATCTGTAGTGTGCATTTCTTTTATGAAATAAATGAAATGAAATGAAAATTTTTAATAACAAGAATACGGCGATATACTTCAATTTTTCATACAAAAATAATGCAGTTATTAAGGCGATTTTAAACGATCTATCTTCAGAATTTTCACCAAATTAAGTAAACTGGTTTTAAATTAGAGGAATTCCTTAGTTAGATGTTTTTTTTTTTTTTTTTTTTTTCTAATTTAAACAAAAAATCATTTAAAACTAATAAACCACCGCCACGTTCCGATCCGATCTAATAAAAGCAATCTTCTCCATCTTATGAGCCCAACTCGTAAGTAAATGAGAAAGAAAAGAACACAAAAATGCCTAGTCATGGAGCTGTGCCTGGTAAGATTTTAGGGAAAACGACACCCTTCGCGCCTTCACGGCAAACGAAGAAAAGGGACAATTTCGCCATGTGGTGGTGACGTCCGAAAAGTGACCTCAATGCAGTCTCATTGGGGAAGCACCCCATCGTTTAAAACTGTCGTCTTTTTTGCAGTGGTCAATGATGGCGGCACTATCGTACTTGCAAGTTAGGGTACGCAGGAAGTTGGGAGACGGCTAGCCCCTCTAATTGGTTTTCACTCCCCCATTTTAGTCGACCAGTTGTATAATGAATCGTGTACCGACGTACAATGAAACACTTAATAACACTTCACAAACACTTAAATAATATGGTTACTTCCCACACATCGGCACGCCAAGAGTTCGCCAACAATTTCACCCCCTTTTCAAGAAGGGTCAGTCAGTGACCCTGCAGATCTAGACTCACGGAAAATATCACGAGGATGGCCCCTATTCTAAAGAGGGGATGGCAAAAGCGGGAAGATAGCAACCCATAAATTACTCCAGCCAGTGTCATTGTGAAATCCGTGTGTGGTACATGCAACGCTTTGAAGTACAGTGTTTTGCAATGAATTTCGTGTATTGATATCGGAGATGTCTAGCAAGGGTATAATAAGAGTTCCTTTATCAGCAGCAATAATTAAAACTTGTCTTTAGAAAAATAATTTAAAACGCTAGAAGCATCGCACTTACTATCGCTTGTTTTGGGGGGGAAAAAATTGTAATATTTTATTCTTTTTTTTCACGATTTTAAAATTCACTAATTTTAATTTAAAATGCGTGCGCTCACTGTCTCAGGAAAAAAGAAAAGAAGGGAAATTTGAAGGAAGAAAATTGCGTTAACTATTTACATATATTTACCTCAAAATTTACTTATTCGTTTTAGTTGTGGACGCAGGATCTTATTTTAGGCTGGGTATTCGGAGCACGTGACATGGCGCTTCCATTTTATAGTTGTCCTAGAAACTGCACAGATAGTATCAAAACACGTACTAAAGTAATCTTTCACACATTACGAAGGTTTAATTTCTACCTGAAAATCAAAGTAAATTACCTGAATATTTTAATTGAATCCAACAAATTATTCGGAGTTTAGTTTCATAAATTGACATTTATTTTCTTATTTTATAAAGATAGTTGCAAGTTATGCATAAATGTATAAATTTAATAATATCTGATGCTGATAACTAATAAGTAGTTCGACAAAATCCTCTAAAGTTTTAGAAATTCTAAAATTTAAACTTTTCGTCAGAGAAAATCATTGTAAAACTAAAATTTAAAAAACAAAAACCTGTTAAATTTTTTTAAAGCATTTTCTTAAATTCATGTTAAATATTTTTTTGCAATTCCCCTAAAGAACTCTTGAGCAATGTGACAGATGCGTTTAAAAGTTTAATGTTAAGAAAATCTTGATGCACGGGTGATTTGTGAAACGTAAATTCATTTCATTTAAGTAATATTCCACAATATTTTTTTTTTCAGGGTTTCCTACAAGTACCCTACAGAGGGTGTTCACACATTTTTGTAACGATTTTGCAAAGATATATATAGAAATAAATATAAGAATTTTATTTTCTAATGTGTTCAGTCTGATAGCCCTTTCTTTGAACCATCATATTACATCTTGATTTCAAAGATGAAAGTCCTTTTCTTAAAACATCAAGGCTGATATTGTTCCACTCCTCCATCACAATCTTTTAGTAATATAATCTTTTGTAGTAATATATGAATGCATCTTGTGTTTGCGTGATTATGGAAATGCTATACTAGGGCAATCTGCCAAGGATAGGGGGGGTGCCTAGGTAGGAGAACTTTCTAAGGGGTTTTAAAGTGTATTTACGTTACATCTGGTAAAAAACTACCAAAAATCCAGACTGTTAGATCGACATCTGCTCGATGGGACCCGATCCTGGGACCTTCACTCTTCGGCCGTCTACCATTTTTAGTGACATATAACTACTGTGCGATGGTAAGGCTATAAATGTATCTTAAAGTAGAAATATAATTCAACTCATCTTCTTTTAGAAATATATTTAATTTTATATTTCAATTCCATTCATTATCACTGAAAAATAACGATGAATAAATACTTGTCACACATTTTTGCTTTCATGCCTTTTAAGATGCAATTTATTCCAGGAAAAATTCATGTATATGTAAAAAAAAAAAAAAGTTACTATTAAATTTGTTTGTTTATCTTAAAATACACTGGAATAAAATAAACTAGAAGTTTCTGTAGAAAATTTTACTTAATTGAAGTTTTAGACGTATTTCGTTTTGTATTTTTTCAATTTAGAAAGCAATTTGTATTTTGTAATTTTTTGTGTTTAAATAAATGTAATTTGTATTTTGCATCGAAAATGCATTTTTTCATGTATTTTGCCCAACTGCTTCTGTAGCCGCTTTCAAAGAGCATTGCAGAGCAAGCAGTAATTATTTTTATTTCCAATGGAGGGGAGCAGAAGAGGGGACTCTTCTACTCCCCTCCGTTGCACTGGAGAGAGTATGAGGGAATGTCCTCTAAGTGGAATTGTACTCCCCGTCTCTAAACAACGGGGGATGAGGGGGAGAAAAGCAATAAATTTTAGGTTTACCATTGCCGATCTCTGGGAAGATAGGAAATAGGAGTCAAAATTCAAATTTCAGCATACATGTTTTATATAAATTTATAAAAACACTAGTGAGAGATAAATATGAAATTTAAAAAGAAAAAACAAATTTAATTAAACTGTTATAGCTTAAAATGAAAACATAACATTTTTATTAGAGGTTAACCTATAGTTTTTCATTGTTTATTAAATTTACTTAAATCAGATTCAAAAATTAGCATTTCTGCTTTCCTTTCTGTACTATACCTGAAGGAACAGAAGGTGGTAGTTTTTATACAATTTGACTTTTTTCAAAAATGTATGTTTCCGAAGAACGCACAAATTTGAAGCTTGGACTTAGTCGTTTGACGTACAGAACTTCGGATTCCGTTTGATTTAAGTTTATTATATCCCCAACAGAGTGCATTTCTTTACAAGTTCTCCTTCCTTAATTAAAACATAATCATATCCAGCGATGCTGTTTGTGTAATACATGTTGTGTGAGAATGGCCCATAATATGCACTGTTGGATTGTTAGTTGAAAGAAAATCTGGATTGTCACCATCTTCAGAGTTTGTAGAAGATAGAGTACGATTTAAAAATAATTCTTTGTTAACTTTATGTGCGCTATAGAGATCTCAATCTAAATATTTAATAGCAACATCTTTTTTTTAAGTGAATGCATTCACTCGGGTTACAAGGAAACATGTTCCATTGTACCCGTCTTACATTGTACCTCAAATTGAGGCTACAAAGTAAATTCCTAATATTTATTTTTGTACTTCTGACTTTCAAAGTATGAAGACCCCACAATAGTGGTCACAATACTCGAAAAATAAATAATTATGCATATGAAAACAGGGAGGTAAAAGAAAATTACTTTAGTAACGAAATTTACTTTCAATGGTGAAAATCCAATAATTTTCTATATCTCTTGTTGTAAAAATTCGATTGTCTCCAAATCACATCAGTAACTGGAATGTACATTCGTATAATATATGTGTGAGTTTCAACTTTCTGAGACAAATCCTATTGATTTTAGATTGCATGTTTTATTGTACCCCAACTTCCCCTATATTGCAGTGCATATAAAAAAATGAGGGTAAAAAGTAGTTTTTTGTACACCAATAAAAATATATGTGTACTATTGTAGTGTTTTATTTTCGTTATTTTCTTTCTTTTACAGCCAGGATGGATTTATCTTTGGCTTCATCCATGAATTATGACATTGGAAGGTTTTCAAGTCAAGCCTTAAAAGAGCCTTGGATCCAATCGGGTTCATTCAAGTTTCCAGTCACGGGAAAAAGGAATCTTTCTTTCCAGCGCCATTGGACTACCAAACACTCATGGCTTGTATACTCAGACGTGATGCAGGGGGCATTTTGCAAGGTATGTGTTTTACTTGGGAAAAAGGAAGGGGGGGGGGTCGTGGTCATCAAGGACTTGGAGCTACAGTTAGTAAGCCATTTACTAACTGGAAGAATGCTATCGAAAAAATGCTATCGAATGCTAACTGGAAGAATGCTATCGAAATCGTCGACTGGAAGAATGCTATCGAAATCGTCGACTGGAAGAATGCTATCGAAATCGTCGACTGGAAGAATGCTATCGAAGAATGCTATCGAAAGGGAAGAATGCTATCGAAGGCTGCATTTGCAACCTTAAAAACATTTGTGCATGGCATGTTTCCTCAGTATTATAAAACTATTATTGACCTCCATTGGACCAATTTGATCACCCTTCATATAAAAAGTACCATAAATTTGCTATCGAGCAGGCAGCAAATTTCGTAAAAGTTTAGAATTGCAAAGTGTTTCAAGTGACAGGGAGTATGAATGTAGAAAATCATAAAATTGCGGAAGAGAATAGGAAAAGATTGAAAGCCATTGTGGACACAATTCTTCTTTGTGGAAGACAGGAAATTGCCCTGAGAGGAAGTCAAAATTCTGGAGAAATTGGCATAAATGAACCACCATATAATGACGGCAATTTTCGAGCCCTTCTTCGTTATCGTGCTCGATCTGTCGATGAAGCACTAAAGAGTCACTTACGCAAAATATACACATTCGTGATAGATATAAGTGGCAAGGAGATTCAAAAGCAAGTGCTTAAAAGAGTCCAAGAAGCAGGCTTTTTTACTTTGTTGGCTGATGAAACACAAGACATATCATGGCGAGAACAATTAGCAATATGCTCAAGATATGTAGACTGTTCATCTGGAAAATCGGTAATTCGGGAGGATTTTCTAGAATTTATAAAAGTAGAAGATGTTTCAGCTCAAGCATTGGCAAAAACTATGTAGAACATCTCTTGTCTTATAATTTGGATATGGGTAAATTCATCGGACTAGGTTTCGATGGTGATGAGCGGCCGCTTACGAGACGTAAGAACAATAATTGCGGAGCAATACCCGAAAGCTCAATTCGTACACTGTGTAGCTCATACTCTCAATCTCGTTTTAGCACATTCAAGCGAGATACCCATGATACGAAATTGTATTGGAACTATAAAAAGCATAACACCGGCCCAAAAAAAAAAAAAAAAAAAAAAAAATTGGTGGTGGTGGGGGGGGGGGTCAGTTCTCATGTTTAAATTCTGATTCTAGACATTGAAAAACACTTAAATTTTCATTTTTAGTTTCTAAAGTTTGCGTTTGTCTGATTTACGTCTATAAGTATATTTTAATTTATTTCATAAACGAAAGATGGCAGCACTTTGATTAACCCGAAAGTAAACTGTATTATTATTTGTAACTCTGTAGTATTGCTTGTAGTATTATTTGTAGTATTATTTGTAATATTATTATTTGTTTGTATTATTATTTGCTCATACGAACATAAAAGAAATACGAAAAATATTCACTTTTAGACACTAATTTCTTATTATTTTACATTTATATGTTATTGTTTATCACAAATCTTGAATAAAAAAGAGTTTATATCCAGCAAAAACTTTTCTGATCATAATTAAGAGTGGAATTATAAAAAAATATATATATAAATCAGTGATTTTTGCCAAAAATTGAAAAATTGCTTTAATTTCTACAAAAGCAAACTTTCATTAAAAAAAAAAAAATTATTTTCCTTAGTTTTGGCGTAGGAGAAACTAAAATTTAACATGCAGAAGTCAGACCCAAAAATCGTGTTGACCGGTGTAATAAACTTTTTTCGCCAATCTCCATTTCGAGACAACATTTAAAAAAAAAGTTGCAAATGAAAATAATTCAACTCATCTCACTCAACGCTTGTTTCTCTGTGTGAGACGCGATGGACTGAAAAACATGTGGCACTCGAAAGATTTGCTGAAATGTTTCAGCTAGTACACGCAACACTTGAAGTTCTTCAAGGTACTGCTAACAGCGATGTCGCCACTCAAGCATACCAACTGCAGACAGCTATGGAAAATAGTCAATTTTTCGTAGCATTGGTTATACTGAAAAAAGTTTTTTCATATACCGCGAATTTAAACAAAGCAATGCAGAAGCTCAACGTCGATATAACCAATGTTTGCAGTTATACAAAATCCGTAAAAACAACTTTACAAAATATTTGGAACGAAAGTCTTTGCGGTACTTTTAGAGGAAGCAAAGCAGATGAGTGCAAGCGACATAGTTGTTCCCAGAACGACTGGGCGGCAGACCCAGCGCTGTAATGTTCCAGGAGAAACTGCTGAAATATATTACCGTCGAAATGTATTTTACCCATTTATAGAACATGTTATAACAGAACTCGATGCTCGCTTTAAACCACACGAAGAAACGATGATGATATTCAAAAGCTTCTGCCTGAGAAGGCTAGTAATGACGCCAAGATTAAAGAAAATCTTAGAAAAGTAGCCCTGACGTTTTGGGGTGAAGATAAAGGCACAATATTTATGAGGGAATATGAGATACTGTTCAATCACTGGAAATCTGCAACAAAGAAATCTTCCAGTGCTTTAGAAGCTATCGATGAGTGCGATGATCATTTTTTTTCCTTTAATAAAATACCTTCTTATAATTTTAGCCACACTCCCAGTGTCCACTGCGGCCCGTGAAAGATGTTTTCTACCTTAAAGAGGCTAAAAACCTATTTAAGGAACAGAATCGGGGATGAAAGACTTAACATACAGGTTTATCTTATCTTACTTATTATAAAAGAAGGTGTCTGTGTGTGTGTGTGTGTGTGTGTGTGTGTGTGTGTGTGTGTGTGTCTGTCTGCAGCGTTACGGACAAACGGCTACACCTAGAAACACCAAATTTGGTATTCGGGAAGATGTAAATATGTAGTTGTGCACCTCGAAGCGATTTTTTCAAAATTCGACCTAGATTTTTTTTTATTTTATGTTTTATGCGATTTTTGGCATTTTTTCTCACCTAATTCGTAATAACGGCGGAAATGACGCTCGCAGCAAAACGGCATTTGTATCATCGGATAGAGGAGAAAATTTTCTTTTAAAAACAGTTTGTTCTGAATACTTAACCTGATTTACCGATTTTTAGGAATTTTTTTACTAAACATCTGCTTCGCGATTTTTTTTCGTAAAATAATTTTAAAACTGTCGCATCTTGAATTCTATCCGTCATAACTTTTAGATATTTTGACAAATCGTGAAACATTCTTTTCTCCCTCTTTTAAAATAAAAACGAAAAAATTATGTAAATTAGATGATTTTTTACGAATTTTAATGCAGCCTAATGTTTAGAATTGAATAGCATCAACGCGATCTTACGCCATTCATTACATTGCGATCACGGCACGAGAATTTATGTTCGGCTGTTGCCACAGAAAGGATTAGAAAAAAGGGTTTTTTCAACCAATCGAGTTTTTAAATGGGATATCAGAATTTCAATTCGCAAGTGAGGATCTATGACGTCAAATGCTTTAAGATACCTAAAAATTACGCCATAATTTTAACTCATTTATTCCAGCTCTATTTTCAACACAGGGAGACGATATTTTGATTAAAATTTACTGTAGAAATAAACTAAGAAATTCACGATTATTATTATTAGAAGTGGTATTTTAATCCGGTGCTTATTTAAAAATTGAAATGTTTTCACGGCGCTGAAAATGTTCATTTTAAAAGTTACAAAGTTCGTTTCAAAGCGCGATATATTAAAATTTTTCTATTTATTATTTTTATTTTTGGCATTTAATTTAGCGCAGGCGTTGCCTAACATACGCATGCAGGTTGCGAGTACAGTTTTATTTTAACGTTGAATTACGTTCCTCCATAAAGGTCACGCAAAGTTTTAATGATACCGTTTGAAAACAATTATGCGAAATATCGAAAGTAACTCCGAAATTAATCTACCGGGGTATCCTTTACGGCAGTCAAACAGTGACGTCATAAATTAAAAAAAATGTGTGAAATTTGTAAACTCTGCAACTCTAACGCCCTGTCACAATTAAAATGGGAATAAGTAGCTCCTCGAGATTACACAGTTTGATGTTTTTCAGGAGACAGGACTATGGAGGATATAAAAGATATCGCTATTGGATATTTAAAATGGCACCCCTTGGATATTTTCTCCCCACAGTAAGATGAAATGGTTTACGGCGCTAAATACGCCAATCTTATAAAACTATGTATAAATTAAATATATATGGAGAGTTTCCTTAATGGCAACCATTATGTGAAATGATTATTATTTATGCTAATGCGTAAATTGTAAAGAATCGCCACAGAATCAAAAGATCCCATTGAGGCCAAATAATCTAAGCTGTTTCTTTTAAGGGAGCCTTGAAGAGGGAGAAGCGAGTATAGATAGTATTAATGTACGTAATAGGTAGTATTATTAGATTTGTAAAGATAGTATGAATAAATCGCAATGTACCACGTTAATAAATATTTCATGAAATTAAAAGTGTTTATCCGTTTTCAACGGTTGTCTTACAACCAACTAAACGAAAAGTAATTCTAATTTGCGTTAATATATCCCGCAGTCATTTCAACAGAGGGGATTACTTGAACTTTTTTAAAAATGAAATTCTGTTTTGTCACATGCAGATATGATTTTAGTAGTAAAATATTCCTTTCTTCCCGTATGAAGAGCCGGAGCGCAGCTATTTTAAAAACATCTCTTGAAAATAGCATAAATGAATTCAGAAGACCTCAAAACGTGTAAATACACCAAAATCTCGAAGTCGAATTTTTTTCATGATTGCAATACTTTCCTTATATGGTACATTTTCGGAAAGAAATAAATGGTGCTCCGTTTCATGTAGTGTCTTAGGTATTTAATGCTACAACTTGAGCCTAAAAAACAGTATGATGTAGAAATAAGACATTTTGAAAGCCAGGAGTTCTCTGCAAACTATTAAGCTTTCCACTTTTTTAATAGTGAATGACACTGACGTAGTTTTTTGAGTCATTATACTGCAATGATCAGGTTAGTACTCATGACACAAACTTTACATTAAGAGTCAAATAATTTTGCTCTTTTTTTTTTTAAATTCCACATCACGAATAATTTCGAATTACACATGTAAGGAAAATTTTCGTTTCCTACTGTGCGAAGAACGGGCACGCAGCTAGTTGGTTATAAGAAAATCAGACTTTATAATAATATTGATTCTAATTTAATGTATTAAATTTAGCCTTTTACGTCGTATTGCTAACTTATTTATGATTTCTTCAGAATCAAGTCGCACACCCAGATCACGATGAATACTCATTAAGGTAAGGCCCGTTTTAGATCCCGTAATAGCTCTTTAGGTCCCGTAATGGCCCGTTTTAGATGCAAGCTGTGGATATCGTATCTCCCGGAGACGCCTGAGAAAAAATGTCCTACCCCCCCTTTTGACACATAATAAATGGTTTATCATTTCAGGGTTGGGGGAAGGGTAGCTTCTATTCATACGACCAAAAGCAATCCGTCAGTGTCATCGATAATCCCCCTCCCTCTCTGCTCTCTTCTCAATTACCGGCGGGAAGTCCTAACAATGAACTATTCTTCGCATTTCACGTGTTCATGGAAAAGGCGAGAACAGCTTGGTTACTGATCGTCCTTAAAAGAAGCTGAAATTTCTCTGGAGGGGGGGCATCTTCGGGACTCTGAGGTTTTGAAAATATCTGTATTTAGGGAAGGAAAGGGTTAAAGTTCCCGCATTCGGATCATGCATCCGAATCCTTGCAAAGAGCTCGTGGTGAGTTCGCTGCTTTTAAATTGGAAAAAAAAATCTATCATACGAAATAATAGAAGAATAATTAAAAATACACGCCATTGCACATCATGTGCGTGAGTACACTTTTAATATTATTTGATTGCCTTAAGTTAAAGTTATTTCGTTTTGTTTTTGTTTATTTATATTTAAGACGCTGCTAGTCTAGCAATAAGAAAAGCATCTGTTGGTTGTGAATTACTACTAGAATAGCATAAAGCTCAAGCAAGTGGTGGTCTTAATTGCTGCTAGAAAGCAAAATATCTGAGCAACACAAGCTAGATTATGTATACTGGACAAGCAAAAAATGTGTCCAATACACACCATGATTTGCTGGTAATTCTACAAGAACTAGCAAGTATTTATGGTAGTTTATGCTTTTTCTCCCATCTTGGATCCAGCATTTAATGCTAGTCTAGCAAAGAAATACCAGCATGAATTTTGACTTGGTGTAAAACTATACACTTGTCTAGTTCTATTTGCGCAGAGCAAATAACAATGCAGTGGAAAAGTTTTCATTATGGATTTGATTGTAAGGATGTAACTTTCTTCTCCCTATTTAAACGCATATTTCCGTCTGGACAATATACTGCTGCTCTCATCACGACAAAAATTCACTATTTGTAAGACGCGACTAGTGCTGTTAATTTTATGTCTCCTGAAATGAACTTTTACGTATTCATATTAAAATCCCATCTATGTAGCACATAATCTACAATGTACGTACATACAAATATGGAAACAACTACAACACAAATTTCAAAGAGTCATTAATCATATAATTCAATTTTATTTCTTGAGCAATCAATACAACTTCATGCGAAAAAGAATAAGTTGCAGATTTCAATTTTTTTTTTCATTTTTTCTATAATTTTCACTTAAGGTGAAAAAAATATACACCTACTTTCGAATTATTTTACATTTAAGAATATCTTTTTCTCTATGATTTTCCTTCACTGCCTGCACTACCTCGACTTCCTTGGGATCCACTGCTTTCAGCGCCGCCTTGACTGCCAGGAGACCATCCATTTCCAGTACCGCCTGTAGTTCCAGGAGTAGGTCTATTGTTATTCTTCTGTTATGAGAATTCCTTCTCTGTGATCCCGCTTGACTACCTGCACTACCTTGACCTCCTTGGGATCCACTGCTTCCAGCACCGCCTTGGCCTGCAGGAGACCCTCCATTTCCAGCAGCACGTTGACGTTGAGTTGCACGATCCGATCCACTGCTAGCATTCTGGGTTTGAGAATTCCTTCTCATTCTCTGTGATCCGCCTTGACCGCTTGAACTACCTTGCCTTCCGTGGGATCCACTGCTTCGAGCATTGCCTTGGCCGCCAGAAGACCCTCCATTTCCAGCACCATCCTGAGTTCCAGGAGCAGGTCCACTGTTAGCATTCTGGGTTTGAGAATTCCTTCTCATTCTCTGTGATCCGCCTTGACCGCCTGCACTACCTTGACTTCCATGGGATCCATTGCTTCCAGAACCGCCTTGGATTGAAGGAGACTCTCCATTTCCAGCACCGCCTTGCATTCCAGGAGACGGTCCACTTTTAGCATTCTGAGTTTGAGAATTCCTTCTCATTCTCTGTGATCCGCCTTGTTCGCCCGCACTACCTTGACTTCTATGGGATCCACTGCTTCCAGCACCACCTTGGCCGGCAGGCGACCCTCCATTTGTGTTCTGGGTTTGAGAATTCCTTCTCTGTGCTCTGCCTTGTCCGCCTGCAGTACCTTGACTTCCATGGGATCCACTGCTTCCAGCATTGGCTTGCCCGCCAGAAGACCCTGCATTTCCAGCACCGCCCTGAGTTCCAGGAGCAGTTCCACTGTTACCCTTCTGAGTTTTAAAATTCCTTCGCAGTCTCTGTGATCCCGCTTGACTGCCTGCACTACGTTGACTTCCTTGGGATCCACTGCTTCCAGCATCGCCTTGGCTTGCTGAAGACCCTTCATTTCCAGCACCGCCTTGAGTTCCAGGAGCCGATCCACTGTTAGTGTGCTGGGTTTTAGAATTCCTTCGGAGTCTCTGTGATCCCGCTTGACTGCCTGCACTACCTTGACTTCCATGGGATCCACTGCTTCCAGCATCACCTTGGCCGGCAGGTGACTCTCCATTTCCAGCACCGCCTTGAGTTCCAGGAGACGGTCCACTGTTGGCCTTCTGGGTTTGAGAATTCCTTCTCATTCTCTGTGATCCGCCTTGTTTGCCTGCACTACCTTGACTTCCGTGAGATCCACTGCTTCCAGTATCACCTTGGCCTGCAGGTGACCCTCCATTTGTGTTCTGGGTTTGAGAATTCCTTCTCAGTCTCTGTGATCCGCCTTGTCCGCCTGCTCTACCTTGACTTCCGTGAGATCCACTGCTTCCAGTATCACCTTGGCCTGCAGGTGACCCTCCATTTGTGTTCTGGGTTTGAGAATTCCTTCTCAGTCTCTGTGATCCGCCTTGTCCGCCTGCACTACCTTGACTTCCATGGGATCCACTGCTTCCAGCATTGGCTTGGCCGCCAGAAGACCCTGCATTTCCAGCACCGCCCTGAGTTCCAGGAGCAGTTCCACTGTTACCGTTCTGAGTTTTAGAATTCCTTCCCAGTCTCTGTGATTCCGCTTGACTGCCTGCACTACCTTGACTTTCTTGGGATCCTCTGCTTCCAGCGCCGCCTTGGCCTGCAGGAGACCCTCCATTTCCAGCACCGCCTTGAGTTCCACGAGACGGTCCACTGTTAGCGTTCTCGGTTTGAGAATTCCTTCTCTGTAATCCCCCTTGACTGCCTGAACTACCTTGACTTCCATGGGATCCACTGCTTCCAGCAACGCCTTGGCCGCCAGTAGAGCCTCCGTTTCCAGCACTCAGTTGAGTTTCAGGAGCTGGGCCATTATCAGTATTCTCAGCGTCCCTTTTCAAATTGAATCCATATGTCAGTGACCCTTGTATAAGAGAGCCTGTTTCTTGTCCTACAAGCAGTTGTTCCGAGGATGACATTAATCCACGCAGATAACCATGAGATCCGCTGCTTGCTATGCCCAGGAGTAAAATGCATATCTGAAATAAAATCAGAAAAGGAACAAGAAATTTTAATGTCCCAAAAAATGATGAAAGATGAAATTATTGCACTTGGACACTATTCATCTAATTTTGTTTTTTATATCTATCCATGGTTTGTGTCGTAAATAGTCATGTAGTGTAAGGGTCCGCGTAATTCGAACTCGCATAACTGTGACCTAAGGAGTGTGGCCATCTTAGTATGAGATAGCCGAGATAAATTGGTAACACTCTCTGGGTGTCATGATTCTTCGGGTGCAAATGGGTTTGACTAAAAGTTCATCGCCTTATCCTTTATATCTCGTGAACCACGCCTTCGCATATGTGACGTCATCTTCACATAACCGCATCTGACGAGATATACCGGCTACGGTTCTGACATTTTCATCACACATTTTTAAATTCACAAATTCGTGTGCCAAATTGGGTGTGACCATCTTTGTTGGAGATTGTAATTTTAAACTGGTCACACCTCCTAGCCCCATGACTCTTCGAGTGCAAAGGGTTGTGATCCAAATGTCAGCGCCGCAGTTTTTATATGTTGTCAACTTCCCACAAAGCCTATTATACTTTCAGTATCGAAGGCAAAATATCCTGACACCGGAGCTGCCAATGCGCACTTGCATTAGACTCATACATTAATCACAGTCTTCAGGTGTGAGAGTGTTTCAGCCCATTTTCCAGATATTCTATGGATAAGCACTGATCCATGATTTTTAAGAACCACGGAAGAAAGATGTAGGTTGAGGTTGACGGTCTTAGTTTACGGATGCTCAGTTTTAAAGTGCAAATGCATAGCTGCCAACTCTCCCGATTTTCACGGGAGATGTCCCACCACAATGTTTAAACAGTTTTATTTTGCACTGAAAATTTGGGCTTATTTTAAGCATTAATTTCTAAGTATAAATTAGTGGCAAGAAATCTTCCGAAAAAATCGGGAGATTTGTCAGCTATGCAAGTGATTAGAACTGCCTCATTGTCAAACCACAACCATGTTTCTTAACATAAACAACGCTCTTGATTTTTCGAAAATTTGCAGTAGGTAAAAATGCATGTAAATGTTTCTGATAGAGACTCGTATCGCCGAACAATTTAACAGCCACGGCAACTACGAATTTTTCATATATAACAAAGACTAATAAATAACCATGTGACTTTCCCCGCGATTAAGATTAAGAGTACACGTTTCACATTACTTTCTGTATCGAGGAGATCTTATTGGGGTTTAAACCCTTAAAAACACCCGTTACACTTTTCAAAAAAGACATTCAATGTTGGAGGTGCTATTGTGTATCATGTACAAACCTCTGATTATGTCAAACACAAGCAGGATCCGCATTTAAAATTAAATTTCGTTATCAGTTTGACGTTTCGCGTTGTTGCTAACGGAAGGAACCCACCGGTATTGATATAGTTCTGTATGAGTAAACATTACTTTTCGCTATAAAAGCGCACACCAGCCTCTCCTCCAGCCCCCACTCATTCAAATAAGGACCATATTAAAACTCTCGTTTTCGGAGAAAAGGTCTTTGCAAAATTCGACTAAATTATACGAGCAAATCCTCCACTTCAGAGGATTTTCTATGAAATTCTTCCTGGGTAGGGGACCATGAAAAGGCTTCCATTGAGTAATTCATGACACGGTAAACAGTGTTGTTGACTACGTTATATTACGAAGAAGCTCAGATCCTCTCTTCTCGCCAAGAGACTCGATCTTCCGCAAATAATTACTATAATTCCGCTTAATTGACAAAGGTACCCAAGTTGTTAGAACGAATTAGGATTCATTCAGTACAATCATGCATGTATGTGTGTGTGGGATCGTATGCACGGTGAAAGCCGTTTTGATAAATTTTAGTAACAATTTAATTAAAAAAAACCAATTTCTCAAAATGTATAAAATTATATTTTTTTTCTATTCTTCAATTTACCGAAAATAATAAAAGAAATCTACATTGTAGCCCCCCCTCAAAAAAAACTAATAAAAATGTCTTAAACGAAAGCAGATACCTTAACTCATAGCTGCCAACTACTACGGAATATACACGCTTGAACCCAAAGAGCGAAAAAAAAAAGGTTCATTGCGGAGCGATCCGTTTCCATGGAAACTTACCGGTATTTCCGCGAAATGCTATTTAAGTAGTCTTTTTTCTGAGAATTCCCCTACTCGCTTCGTCTTTTTTCTGAGAATTCTCCTACTCGCTTATTGTTATATTTCGCTCCGCTCTTGTGATCGAAAAACGCTCCTAAAGGAGAAGAGCACTTTTGAAAACTGGGCCAAAAATCGCTCCGACTGATCGAATTTCGCCCGTTTGGTTTAAGCGTGAACCAACCATGTTTTCCAAAACATGATTTTTCGGCTTAAAATATTGCAAAAATTTTTTAATACGCGCGAGCTTCGTAGTAGTTGGTAGTTATGCCTTAACTTATATTTACTTTACTTTTTCTGGACCGGAAATTGTTTAACAAATAATGCTACATTTTATATTATGAAACTGAATGGAGTGAACGATGCCGTAGTATACCACGGTAATATCGGAAAGCTTTCGGAAGCGGATAAATCGAGCGTTCTCTTCTCATAACCTCACAATCCGAGAAATATCCGATGTGTGAGATGTGATTTTCTCACTCATAAAACTTATAAAATTTTTAATGATTTACTATGATATAAAAATTAATTTATACGACAAATGTCAATTTTTGACGATCACAAATTGTATATGATACAAAAATAAATGACAATGAATCATTTTGTATCTGAAAGGTAGTTCAATTTTTATCCTTACTTTTGGATATTTTCTAATATTTGAAGCATTCATCAGAAATTTAAACAGTTTTACTTTTTGAAGATAAAACTGCTATGACATCATTTAAGAAGATCTAGTGATGACGTCAAAGTTCCAGTTGTAAGGCCTTCTGTATCTATAGAAGGTGTAGGTTCAGGAGGGCATTTTTTTTGCGCGTGTGATCGAGGAAAGATTGCACTGATGTTTTTGCTGTAGTAACCTACAATAAAGTGCGTTAGGTATGATAAGCGTATGTAATAATAGTGGGGGGGGCGAAAAACTCACGTTTTAAATTCAGAAAAATTTAGAAAGGTACTTAATATTTTTTAAAAATTAATTTGTTAATGTGTTAATTTTGAATTTTTTCCTTTGGGGATTCACGTACTCATGTACTCAAATAGAGGAGCTGCTACTGGTGTGAAGGCATCTTCAAACATAGTCAAGAACTATCCAGATTTTGCTGGCTTTCAAACACAATACACATCATTAAAATCATCTCATCCGTTTGGCAGGAACAACATCACAGACAGAGGCTGCAGATTTCTTTCCTCGTGGTTTTAATCTTGTATTAAGTAAAAAGCTTGAACAGATTTTCATCAAACATATCCTTTAAACATTCTTATTAAACCGGACTTCTAATATAATGAACGCATAGAAATGGGTTCTTCAGATTTTTTACTAAAATGGCGCACACAAGCACAAAATCCCACGTAGAAACCAACCTACGTGGCAAGAGGCGTCGGAGATTTAAAAAAAAATGAGATGTTAAAATAAGTAAAAGTAATAATAGAAATAATGTAACGTTTTAAAGGTTGCTAAGAGCTTCATGCATGTAACTATCTAATTAAAACCACAAAACAGACACAGATTCATATACGCAGAGAAAAACTTCAAAAGAAAGGAACTCTTACCAAAATCTTCATGTTTCTCCAAAAAGCTTTATCCAAATGTCTTGAAAGAATAAGAGGACGATATTTATAGTTCTTAAATCAAAGGGTTTTTCTCTTTACGTAACTTTCAATAGTGCCTTCAAAATTCGATTAATTCATCCTATGCATTGTCAAATGTGGAAAAAAAACAGACATTCATTTCCTTCAAAATAAAGTAAATTTTGTGAAGTAATCGTAATTGAATACATCTGGTGCAGTATCACTTACATTCATATTTAAAAAAAAATTTGATTAATTGCTCTGAACTATTGTTTAACAGGGAATTGCGATCTCATCTTGGAATTTATGCAATACAATTCCCATTAAGAATTGAGCAATGATAATGAAAAATTTGGTAATGCATATAAGATAGTATTTATTTTTATACTATAAACGCGGCTTTCATTTGGGAATAATAATAATGAAATATTCTTTTTAAATAAATATGTGGACAAACATAAAAATTATATAACCCAAGTACGTCACTTAAATGCCTAATGTAAGTAAGTCATACACATATGCGTTTTTAATTTTCAACAGAAAAACAATTTCTTGTGAATAAAATATTATAGGGATCCAAAGGTGACATTTGGTAATACACTCCTTGAAATAATCTTTAAAATTAATCCTATTAACAGTGGTGGATCCAAGAGAAAGGGGGTGGGGGCTCGTGCTCCCCCCCCTCCCCAAAGCCAGATATACTATGGATTAGGGGAATTTAAAAAAAAATTTTGTTTTTGTAAATTTTCACATGAACTGAAATTAAAAAAGTAGCAGTGTATATACAGTTGACTCTTTGTTTAACGGCGATCTCTTTTTAAAGACGATATTTCAAAGTCCCGGCCCCTCCGACGTAAAGAATTTCTATTCAAAGACGGCGTTGTTGCTGTTTAATGACGATTTTTTTTAATGACAAACTTGTTTTTTTCCCAACTTATTTGCAGCATGGGTTTTAAGTTTGGTTTCAGTAGCAGACCAGGACTTTCCAGGGTCTTTTGGCTATGTGTTCATTTTAGAGAATTCATGGCTGTGTTAGTAGGCTCATAGCAGTACGAAAACGAGGTCAGCAGAGCAAAATGGCATCAAAGCGAAAGCATCTTATACTGCACGAACAGGGGAAAAATTTTAAGAGTAGGAAAAAAGTGATGGGGAATGTCAAAAGCGCAATTCGCAAGACAATTTCAACTACCTAAGACTACTCTCAAAGGAATTTTAGAAGAGAAAATTCTTGAAGCAGCAAAAAATTTAGTTCGGGATCCAAACCAAACGGCAGAAAAGTCAATGTGGCCGATTAGAAGAGTTTGATAAGGCACTTCTGCATGCAAATTGTTTCATGAAGCAAGAGCACCCATCATTCCGATTTGTGGGCCCCACCATGGCCAAGTGTATAAGACACTTAATTTGATAGAGAGCTGAAGTGTGAAGGTCCCGCGTTTGGGTCTACCGCGCGTATGCCGATCTAACGATCTGTAGTTTTGGTCGGTTTTCTCCAGATTTAAAGTGAATACACGTTAGAACCTCTGAAAAACTCCTCCGACGAAGGCAGCCGCCCCAGAATGCAGATGCCTCTCGTGTAAACTCTCCATAGCATCACATAACACATAACTACAACTTCTGGAGGCCAAAAAAACCGAAGCTTGGCAACATTTGGCGTGCTTTTATTAATGGGGCCTGATATGTTTGCTTACTTGCATTAGTTTTATGTAATAGGATTATACACTATGCATTACACAGTTGCATTTCTATTACGTAATAAAAGTTCGCGATTGATTGAGCTTTCTCTGGAGATGGATTCTCTGGAATGTTCCTGCAACGTCGGCGTAAAGTATAAAAAAGCAGGATCACTCCAGAGTTCAGAGAAGTTCAGTTAGCTATTGCGAGCAGACGTTGATTCTGCTGAGAGCATAAAGCTCTGATTGTGTGCTTTTGTAAGCGATCTATCGCTTGTTTTGAGAAGCTTATTTTTGAAAGCTCTTTCTGCTTTCTTCATTGCTGAACCCTGAGGATCTGCTAATAATTTTACTCCAGAATTTTCACAGAATTTTAGCCCTCTGAGGAATTTTTACTGCGTGTGAAATACAGCTTAGAAAGCTTCTGCGTTAAACTGGCTCTTATAAAACATGTTATTGATTAAATAAATAAAAAACTTTGTGAGAAAACACACATAAGATGTTACTTGTAAGTTGATATGATCGTTTCGACCAAAAATTGTTTCGGTCTTCCTCAGTCAAAGCCCTTCGTCACACAGAACAGAGGAATCTGTAAAAGATAAACAAACAAGCATGTTGTACAAGCATTAATTGTACTACCTTTCTTTTCACCTTTATGCTACAAAATTTCTAAACTTCTCAAAAACTTCGGTTTCAAAGTCATTTTTAAACCTGTTAATAAAATTAAATATTCTTCCCTTAAAGATCCCATTCCTACTGAGAACCGTTGGGGTGTTTATTATATTCCTTGTGGATCTCGTGATTTGGGTTATATTGGTGAGACCAGAAGAGCTCTCAAATTTAGGCTTAAAGAACATGAAAGCTATGTTTCTAAACACGAGCTTTCCAAATCTTCTATTGCCTTGCATTGTTGGAATTCCAATCCTCATTTCCAGTTTTCTAAGGCTAAGATATTGTGCACTCCTCAGTGTTTGTCCCATCTTGAATTTTTGGAAGGTTTTTCTATTACCCAGCACTTGGAACGTCTTGTGAACGATGGTTCTTCCGTTCCTTTCTTTCATTCTGCTTGGAAGCTGCTGTTGTGAGGTTCTATTCACTTTCTTCCTCTACTCCCACTTTTCTTCTGCTACCTTTTTTTCTTTTTCTTTCTTTCTTTTTTTCCCACTATTCTTTTATTTTGTTTGCCCCTTTTGATTTTGTTTTGGTTTTCGTGTGTGTGATTCTGTCTTTCCTTTACGTTTTTTATTTTATTATTTTTATTATTATTAAAATAAATAAATAAATGAATAAATAAAAATTATATTTTGCTGTCTTGTATGTTGTTTATATAAAAAAAAAATGTTATTTGTGCTTTTATGTTATTTTTGTTTTTTGTTCTGTTTTATTTTGTTTTTCTTTTTTGTAAGTGTTTGTGTTCGTGTGTTCTTTTTTTTTTTTTTTTGCTTTTTATTATTCTTATTATTATTTATTTATGTATTTTTGTCCTTCTTTTCTTTTCTTTTTATCCCTTCCCCCCCCCCCCTTTTCCCCTCTCCGTGTTTTTGTTCGGCTTTTCTTTTTCCCTTGTGGCAAACAGAGGCGAAGACTTTACAAAATTTCTGTGGGTGCCCTAAATGACCGTGTCCGGGGGGAGGGGGGAAGTGCGGGTTTGATAAGGATTAAAGATCTATGCTAGACGGGATGAGATAGACATTTGCAGTTTCTATGCGAGACGAGACAGGCCCATCTTCCATTATAATATAGGGATTTTGCGAGACGAGACAATGGTTTTCAGCTGTTTTGCCGGACGATTTTTCATCCTACAAGCGCCGATTTTTCAGCTCGCGTAATTCCCTAATCAGGATCACGCTCAATTCCTCCACCTTTGATATGTCTGCAGCAGTGGCGTATAAGGGGGGGAAGACGGAAGGGATGGTCCGTTTCCCTCGGTCAGCTAAAAACGACAGAGATGGCAGAAGCAAGCCCATTTTTTCCTATGAATATTTGCTTGAAAACTTCCCCGCGTGAGTACCGGATCCAAGGGAGGGGCAATGAGGAGACTTCCCTTGAACGCATTAAACTTAAAATTTTAGTCAAGTTGCCAGAGGTTTTAACCTACTTTTGGAGACATACTTAAAATTGTTCGCTCTCATCATTAGAAAGATGTAACGGAGAAGACTGTCGTTTTTTTATCCGCGTTGCTTCGCTGGGCATATCTTCACCGTTGCTTCTTAGCAACGATGACAGCAAACCAGTTAAAATCGAGATGCTTTTCAAAGTAACTAAGTGTTTCTGATGAAATTCCCCTGATGTCTGATGAAACTTAGTCCTTTGAAAAATCTGCTTATGCTGTAAATTTGCTTGTAATACGCAGATTCTGTGTCAAAATTCGAGGATTCCTGACACATACCCCCTTTGTCCTTGTATTAATCAGATCTCAAAGAGGTGTATTACACTAATTTCACTATTAACTTTTTTAAAAGTTTTTCTTTTAGCAATAGAATTTGATTGTTTTTAACATAATCATGTAATTTCGAAGCAAAAGAAAAATAATTATATTACAGCGTTTATTTAAAAAAAATACTATGCAAAAATAACATCATAATCAGTAAATTTTTTGTCATGTAAATTTGTTTTCAAATGTAACAATTTAGGATCGGTTTATTCTTGTTTAATCTATCTCATCCCTGTCTGAAAGCATCAGAGGTTCCAAAAAACGCTATTCCTAGTCTGTTTCTAAGCTTATTTATTTCCCGGTTTATTAATAATTTTGTACCTCTCTGAACAGCTCTAGCTAAGCCTCTTGCAGGGTCGGACTGACCGCTTCAGTGGGGTGCAATTCAATGGGACCTTGGATTTTTTTAAAGGGCGCATTTCTGAAATGTATTATAAATTATCTAGCCACTGATGGATTAAAGAGGAATGGGGGGGGGGGAATCGCCCCCAAATGTATTGAGAAAAAACATCGAAATTACAAATGAGATCCTATTTTACTTTCATAAAATGGACATAAATTTCAACTAGCCGCCCCCACCCACAAAATTGCATTCATTTGTCTCTGATTGCAGCCACTCAAACCTTTTTAAAGTCAAAATGCGTCTAATTCGAATATCCAACTCTGTCGATAACTATGTTGAAGAAATTTGAAAATATGTTTATTTTGTCTCGGAAAGTCAACTTTTGCCAGACATCACAAAGTTAATTTTCTTTAAGATTTGCTATGCAGCAGTAACATTTATATGCGAAATTCTACTTTATCTTGCCAACCAGTCGCTGAGCAGTAAAGCCACTAAAACACTGGGAGATGGCTGAAGTGAAGGTCTAAGGCTCTGGTCTCGCGATCGTCGATCTAACAATCTGAAGTTTTGGGCAGTTTTCACCAGATGTAACGTGAATACGCGTTATAACCCCTTAAAAAGTCATCCACCCAGGCATCCCTCATCTTTGGCAGGTAGCCCTCGTGTAGCTTTCCCAAAAACAATAAACCAACGAGTTCTCTGAAGTTGATGAATCTCCTGTTTAGACTCGAAACAACAGCCTATATTTTAATTTTTTTAACGAAGCAAATCTATACAGTTTTTCTTGTTTATAAATTGTTTATTGTATTTGATTGCATTCTTATTTATTTGTCTGCAAAAGCACAAGCAGCTTTGAAAAATCTCTTTTCATATTATTTTCATTAATACATACCACAATTAATGAAAAATTTCAATCTTAGGAGAAAAAAGGACAAAAAAAAAAAAAACTTGACCAATTAAGGAGGAGGGGCATGAACAAATCTCTGTTAGAACAATTTCTCTGTTAATCTAACATTTCTAGTCAATCGCCGAGTTTTAATGCAGTTTTATTGAACTGTCTGTCTATTGAACATTAAATTGTATATCATTTTAAAAAGTACTTTACTTTTCTTTTAGTCTTATTTGTAAAGGTTGCGCTTTGAAAAAAATAATGTAAAATTTGAGCAGCTTTTTAAAGCATCCAATTACAGAGACGCGAAAATATTCAGTTACCAAATTGTAGTTACCAACCATTACAAACGATCAACCGTTAACATTTATGAACGATTCAAAAAATAACTCTCTACGTGAATGGCGCCTCAACCCATTCAATACTGCAATTTTTGCACTTTTAAAAAAGTTTTATGAAAATATAAGTTTTGAATTACAAAAGTGCATAGTGCTGTTTGTGAAAAAGCAGTATTAATTTTCCGAGCGTATATTATCATTGGTTTATTTTAAAGCATTTCAAATATCCTGTAATTTTTAAAAAGAACATCTTTAATAATTTTTTTTATCTCCATGATAACCTAAAGATGTTTACATCGTTGAATAGTCGTCTAAGTCTTATTATTATCAATTAAGCACAGTTGATGTAACTGACACACACGCACACGCTTATCGAAAATGCACGTATGATTAAAATAATCTTTATTACTCAGTTTAATAAACTATTTACAGTTCATTACATGCACAATGTGACATGAACTTTACATAAGAACAGACTTCGTACAAATACACAAATTTTTCATGGTCTTGGATATGTATATCTAAAGAAGAGAAAATAAATGCCGAATGCATTTAATTATTTTAATTAAAAAAGGAAATGCTAATTGAAGTTTGACAACTACATGCGCTCAACGAACTTATAACAAAACCTGAACAACTTAATTATAACGATAGCCATAATTTATTGTAGAAAATTTTATACAATATACTACTAATATAACTAGCGAATTCATATTAATTACAAGTTAGATTTGGAAGAACCAGTATACTTCATTTTTCCAAATACTTTTTATAATGAAGGAAACTTAATAATAAACTTAATATCAACTTAAAAATTTTGAATCGGCTAAATATTATTACTTAAGACATTTTTTCTTAAAAGATATCAGCATGTACTGTACAGTGTGTCCCCAAAAACACTGACCTAGATTTTTACTCTCCTTAAATATTGATCATAGACACATAAAATAAATTACAAAGTCGCGTAAAAAAGGTACAGAATTTTATAGTATTGTTTAAAATTTTCCGGAATTCAAATACCAATGAAAATTTAATTTAATTTTCATACAGCTTCCGTGCAAAAAATTAACAGTTAGTAAAATGAGGAACGTACACTATTTCGGTGGTGCATGAAATTTCAGACTTTCATCATAAAAAAAAAAAAAACCTCAGAGATATGAATATTACGAAAGAGAACAATGATTGCATAAATACATAATACTTTTGCTATTATTGGTATTGCATAGCTTTTTAGCCATTTTATTATTTCTGAATATTAATGTATGGAGCACATTTTACTAATTTCAAGGTTTTTCAAACTGGGATAGTATGACTTTTACTTTTGTATTTATTTAGATTTCGTCTCCTGAAAATGTTAATCCATACTGAAAAAAAGGAGCAGAATTTTATAGTAACTTTGAAATATGTTTTCTTTTATATGTATGATTAATAATATTTAAGGTACTGTGTTGTAAAACTTAATATATTATTTATTACATAAACAGCCTCATCATTTCTGCACAGCCTTTGCAGAGTTTGTTAATAAGTTTATAACAGAGTTTATAACATCAACAAACGATTTGTAAATTCTCTATTTCTAAAAGTTCCTCCTTCTCACACTGCATTAGCAGCAGTGCTTCCAAATTTTCTTGATCGAGATCAGCTCTCATCCTTGTTTTAATAATTTTCAATTTAGTCCTTTCACAGCTTATTTGTGTTAGATTAAATATTTGTATACTTTAAAAATTTTCGGTATAGGTCAAGATCTATAATTTAGTAAGTAGAGAAATTTGAAAGACCTCTTCGGAATACTGATCACAGTATAAACGCTCGACCCACAACTAGAGAAAGCGAATGGGGCATATGCGCCGTACGTCGCACAATGGAGTATTTGGGTCAAAATCCTGGCCATAATATTTTTCATGCGTTTTAAATGTTAAAATAATTACTGTTGACTTTTGACTTACTTTTTAGTATTATATACATCTTAAATTATATAAAAAAGCGTTGTCGCCACATTTGGCGATATCTCAGCAAACGACTCGAAGTTGGTTTCCAACAAATGTCTTCTCCGGTGAGTGTCCCTTACTGGGAAGTACCACTATTGTATAATACCACTTATAAATGTAATACCGCGAGGCTGTCGATCTAACGTTTTGGAGTTTTGGGCGATCTTCTCCAGATGTCACGTGAATACGCATTAGAACCCCTTAAAAAGCCCTCCGACAAAGCAAAGGCATCCTTCCCGTTAGGCAAATAGCCCTCGTGTAGCTGTGCCTTAACCACAATAGAAGTTATATAAATGTAATACTTTACTTACAAAATATAATATTACTTATCTGTAAATCAATTTTTATGAAAGAATTTTTAGATTTTACACATATCTAAATGCAGTTACTATAGGGATCTTTGTTTTCTACTGACTTCTGAAGATTAACTTTTTCAATCCGATTCTTCTGAACTCTGATATTCGTCTTCACTCAGAATCACTTTCTCATTCTTCTTCTTCTTCTTCTTCTTCTTCTTCTTTTTTTTTTTTTTTTTTTTTTTGAGAGAGAGAGAGAGGGCCCACCATCGGGCCCCTCTGGAAGAAGAAGTTGCAGGGTCTCACTGCTATAAGGCTTGCTCTTTTTCCTTGGCCTTTGTCTAGAGCAGCTAAAAGGACACTGCTTAAAAGAAGCCTCCTTGCAAACCCATAATATCTCATTCTAAACTGGAGGAGAAAGTAATTTATTTCAAGCCAGCACTTCAAAATAACTTAAAGAGTTAGCACGTGTGTCTGTTTACATACTCACACTTGAATGACTCGAAGTCACAGTTGCCAACCTTTCAGATTCAGATCCAAAAATAAGGAGTTTTTGCTTTGGACACAATTTACGACATAAATGGAAAACTAAGCTTTAAATAGATGGAACTATTTACAGGACTAAGAAAGGGCAATTTTGGAATATGTAGAAACTTTCTTCTTATAGCAAATTTACATCAGAAAAATAAGAAATGACATACTGAATTTAAAATACTGATGTTAAATCTGAACTGAAATTAAATTTTATATACCTTTATCCGAACACTTGCACATAATTTATAGCTTACTAGCTGTATGCCCCGCGGAATGAATGGATTCTCTTTTTATATTACTGTTTAATGTAATTACTATTTATCATAATAAATAGATATAGCAAAATTCATTTCGCATAAATATTATCTGTGTTCAACAATTATGCATAATGAATTTCAAGGCGATCGTTTGAACGGTGAAGAAGATTCGGCGCAGCGCCATCAACTGTCGAAGTTTTTGCAAAAAACTATTTTCATGATCAAATATCTATGTGTACCAATTTTCATAGAAACAGTTTAACGGTCAAGATACGCTGCAGCGCCATCTAGTGGCAAATTAAAGTAATAAGACGCTACTGCGCGTCAAAGGGTGAGTTAAGCAAAATGGATAACGCGAAAATATTATCCGTGTTCAAATATGTATGTATACCAATTTTCAGAGCGGTTAGTTGAACGATCAAGAAGTTGGTTGCTGAAGTGCTATCTAGTGGCGAGTTAGTAATAAAGTGCTGCAGTCAGGTGCAGATTTGCGAGTTGGGGGTCCAGGGCAAAAGCTTCATTACGGGACCCTCTTTCAAAAGCTTTTTCAAAATTTAAAAAAAATTAAACTTAAAAAATAATTTGGGGGCCAGTAAGCTTGCCCCGAATGCCCTCCCGGAAATCAGGTCCTGGCTGCAGTGCCACCAAGTGGTGAGTACAGCCAAATGAATACTAAAAAAGTATTCTCTCTGCTCAAATGTGTATGTATACCAATATCGGGTGAACGGCTTTGAAGTTAGTGCGCTGCATCGGCATCTAGAGGCAAGTCATAGAAAATAAATAGCGCAAAAGTATTCTCCGTGCTCAAATATCTGCGTGTACCAATTTGAACGGTTGAACGGTACAGAAGGCGAGTTATAGCTAAACGGATGCGGCGAAAATATTCTTTTCGTTCAAACATCTATGTTTACTAATTTTCATGGCGATCAGTTGAACGGTCCTGAAGTTATTGGTTTGAAGTGATATCTAGTGGCAAGTTATAGCAAAATGGATAACGCCAAAAATATTCTCCGTGTTCAAATATCTATCTATACCAGTTTTCATAGCGATCAGTTGAACAGTCTTTATATGCTGCAGCGCCATCAATAGACGAATTAAAGTAAGAAGTTGATACGTTACAGCGCTATCTATTGGCGAGTTAAAGTAATGATGTGCTACAGCAGAATGAAGTAGCTATTTATAGCAAAATGGATAACACGAAAATATTCTCCGTGTTCAAGTATCTAGCTATATCAATTTTCATAGAGATCAATTGTCCGGTCATGAAGTTGGTGCGCTGCATTGCCATCTAATGTCGAGTTAAAGTATTAATACGCTGCAGTGTCGTCTAGTAGTGAGTAACAGCTAAATGAATAGTTAGAATGTATTCTCCGTGCTCAAATGTGTAAGCATAAAAATTTTATGGCGATTGGTTGAACGGTATAGAAGTTGATGCGCTGCAGCGCCATCTTGCGGCAAGTTATAGCAAAACGGATAGTGTAAAAATATTCTCCATGTTCATATATCCATGTGTACCAATTGTCATCAAAATCGATTGACCGGTATTTTCACAGCAAGCGCTTAAACGAAATAGTATTCGGTGTTCTGCAGCACCATCTAGCGGCACGTTATAGCAAAATGGATAGTGTAAAAAATATTCTACTTCTTCAAATATCCGTGTGTACCAATTTTCGTCAAAATCGCTTGAATGGTATTTTCATAGCAAGCGGTCGAACGGAATAGAAATCGACGTTCTGCAGCGCCATCTAGCATCAAGTTACAGTAAAATGGATAAAGTAAAAATATTCTACGTCTTCAAATATCCGTGTGTACCAAATTTCATTAAAATCAGTTGAACGGTACTTGCATAGAAAGCGGTCGAGCGGAATAGAATTCAATGTACTGCAGCACCATCTAGTAGCAAGTTATAGCAAAACAGATAGTGTAAAAATATTCTCCGTGTTCAAATATCTAAACGTACCAATTTTCGTCGAAGTAAGTTAAACGGCATTTTCATAGCAAGCGGTTGGATAGAATTCGACTTTCTGCTGCGCCACCTAGCGGCTAGTTAAAGGAAAATGGATAGTGTAAAAACATTCTCCGTGTTCAAATATCCATGTTTACCAAATTTCATTAAAATCAGTTGAACGGTATTTTCATAGCAAGCGGTCGAACGGAATAGAATTCGACGCTCTTCAGCGCCACCTAGCGGCAAGTTATAACAAAATGGATTGCTTAAAAATATTCTCCGTGTTAAAACATCCATACGTACCAATTTTCGTCAAGATACGTCAAACGGTATTTCCATAGCAAGCGGACGAATATAATTCGACGTTCTGCAGCGCCACCTAGCGGCTAGATAGAGTAAAATGGATAGCATAAAAACCTTCTCCGTGACAAAAGACTTAGGTGTACCAAATTTCATGGTGATCGGTCAAACGGTTTTGGAGTTTTTCAACGTCATACATACCCACACACATACCCACAAACATTCATTTTACAGGGTGTCCAGCCTTAATGTGACCCAATAGCTAATTCCCGAACCGTACGGTTTAGATATGCACTTCCAATTTGAAAAATGTTTTAAAAAAGGTAAAGAATGTTTTTGCGTTCTTTTCGAGCCAAAAAACCGTTTAGAAAAAAATTACAAAAATTAAATTTTTATACGGTCCCCAGGTCCTATCACTTATATTTAGGAAAAGATGCAGTACACAAAAACAAAGTAAACACAAAAAGTTTCATTTTATTACGATAAAAACTGACCGAGTTATGCCTACATAAAGTTGAAGCATCTTAATTGCTCAGAAATGGGGGTCGTATATAAATTGAATTTAGAGAACAGTAATTCGCTATCTACAGAAAGAGGGAAAAAAAAAAAAAAAAAAAAAAAAAAAAATCATTAATACTAAAACATAAACATCATAGATTGACAATTTGTATTGCTGTATGGCAAACAATAAAAGTTAAATTAAGGAAATACAACTTGTATCGGAAAGTTTAAAACAGCTTGTTTTAACAAATAGCAGCAAAGGAATACAGGATTTGTCGTTCAAATTATAGCATAATGTGGAATGATGTGCCAATCATGAATCAGGGGCTTTATTATATCAGAATGACCAAATTAACTTAAATAATATTCAAAATGACTGCCTTCCGCAAAAATGCAGTATCGAACCCGCGACAGAAACTTCGCCTGTAGCTTCTGCAACATAGTTGGTGTCACAGCCCTGCATGCCATGCTGATTCGATTGAGTAAATCGGATTTACTCGTGGATTCACGTTCGTACACGTTGCTTTTCAGGAAGCCCCAGAGAAAGAAATCCAGAGGACTTGTGTCGGGTGATCGCGGGGGCCACTCCTGTTGACCGCCGTAGCCGATTATTCGAGTGTCAAATGTCTGCGCTAAAAATGTACATGGTTGCGCAGATTTGTGTGCGGGTGCACCATCATGCTGGTACCACATGCGTGACGAATCCCGTAAGGAAACTTCATCTTCAAAAAAATCGGCTAACGGTTCAGATAAAATTTCCGTGTATGATTCTGATGTTAAAGGTCCATCGAAAAAAATTGGGCCAATTAAGGTGCTCTTCCATATTCCGCACCACGCATTCACCGACCAACGCACTTGGGGGCGATTCGGTCGTATTAGATGTGGATTTTCGAGGGACCAATAATGCGTATTCTATGTATTAATAGTGACTTGCCTCGAGAGCTGGCATTCATCCGACCACAAAACTTCATTCAAAAAATCTGGATTTTCATCCAGTGTGTTTAACACGAAATTGCAAAAATCAAAACGACGCTTCTGGTCTCCAGGCATTAGATCCTGCGCCAGGACTGGACGATAAGGATATGCACCGTACGTATGTAATATGTTCCACACCGTCGATTTTGAGTAGGAACAAGCCTTGCTAATATACTGGACACTACTTTCAGGATGAACCAGGGCATAATCCTAGAACATCCTCAGCGGGTATCCGCAAGCTTGAAGGTGTGGCACGAGACAAGGGAATATGTCTATGACAACTCCCAGTTCTATACAAGCGTTGAACAGCACGGGCAATTGTACAATAAGATGGATGCCTTCGACTGGGAAATTTAATGGCATAAAGTCTTGCCACCTCTCTCTTATTTCGATTACACTGCCCATACAACAGTACCATTTCGCAGTATTCTTCATTTGTATACATCTCGTTCTCCCGTACTAGAATTCGTAATATTAGAATAAGACTGTATGCAATTGCAATCGACTACACAACAGACTTTTAACGTTCGCCATGATCAGTACCGCAGCAAATCAGTCTGAAGCCGCAGGCAAATAAGTCTATTTTTTTGGAACTGCTTTTG
Source organism: Cheiracanthium punctorium (assembly GCA_038373885.1). Classification (NCBI taxonomy): domain Eukaryota; kingdom Metazoa; phylum Arthropoda; class Arachnida; order Araneae; family Cheiracanthiidae; genus Cheiracanthium; species Cheiracanthium punctorium. Next base: position 82,743 of record JAWZYV010012940.1, read on the forward strand.
AAAAGTTTTCTTCATCCAAAATATTTTATTTTATCTATGTTTTACACGTACACAGAATAAATTTTATTTCTTAAGTACTCAATTATTGTAATATTAACGTAATGTATGTACTTTTAAATTTAAAAACGATTTACATAAGAGTGACGTGCAAGAGCGAAAGTTTCCTGGCAGAGTTCCAATTAATTTCACTTTGGAGACGGTCCCTTACTAGCTTCTTGAAATTGGCCTAAAAAATGGATGAAATGTATGGTTTTCAAAGTTCCATAACTTGGTCAGTTTTTATCGTAATAAAATGAAATTTTTTGTGTTTTCTTTGTTTTTGTGTACTGCATCTTTTCCTAAATATAAGTGATAGAACCTGGGGACCGTATAAAAATTTAATTTTTGTAATTTTCTTCTAAATGGGTTTTTTGGTTCGAAAAGCACGTAAAAACATTTTTCAAATTGGAAGTGCATATCTAAACCGAACGGTTCGGGAATTAGCTATTGGGTCACATTAAGGCTGGACACCCTGTATATAGGTGAGAAATACAAGCGCGTTTGTTTGTATCCCTTTTGCGATTACCGTCAAAAAATTATCGAAAATTTAAAAATGGCACTATATAAATTTTTTTAAATAAAAATGGTGGATGGTGAGGAATCATTTTTTTCTTGGAATAGACACTCAATACTGTAATAATTACAATTATGGTTGAAATTAGGCCCGACAAGCCCCGACACACTTTCAAAAAGCTTTTTGAAATGTGGATTTTTGAAAAAAAATTAGAAAAAACAAAGTTTACTATTTTTTTTAATAAAGTCACATTATTTTTTTCAAACTAATAGATACATATAATTAAAATACATATATTTTTCTACAATTCTACTAAGTTTCAAATCAGTAAATTAATTTAAAGAGCCAGTTAAAAATGCACGCTGAAGTAATAGAAAACGCTGAAATCTCTTGCCGCAAATGAAGAAACTTGCTTTTAAGCCGAGTGTTGCATCCTTTGGATATATTTTATGGTCGGAAAACATGTATCTCATGGTGCATGAGTTAATAGGCTATCCAAAAACCTATATATTACTCTTTTTAAACAAATTTAAAAATTTTGCTTTTTGGCCAGGATTTTGAAACGAATACTCCACTGTGCGTCGTGCAGACGAAGGAACCAAAATCATGCTGCCGGGACAAATCTGAATTTTGGAGCCTTCTTCTTTGGAACCATCACTGATTTAGTCGGCCCTTGAGCATCAACGCCCAGAGCACGTGCCCTGTTTGCTCCCCTCTAGTTGCTGCCCTATTCCGTTTGCGGAGATTCTCTGTTAAAAAATTGTGGAGGCCCTATTGGCAGACAAGGGAGGACACGGGTACCCCTACTCCAGCTATCATCAGTATAGTTACCATTTTTATAGCATACATACCGAAACTTGTCATTTTACTACTAAAGTGCTTGAAAGCCTGAGATAAGTCCCCCCCGCCCATTCTGTAAAAGTGCTTGTTTACCAGGAGAGGACAACTCACGTCCGATTTCTCGATTCTCCCGCTTAATTTTGTATCCTTATCGAAAGAAATATTGGTAGTGATTGCCGAGAAAACATTAGAACGACGCATTTAACGAGCATGCTATATAAGATGCCGTTATGAATAGCGTGTTATTCGTAACTATGTCTGTGTGAGCGCCCCTGATAAACTTTAAATTTTACGCCCTACAAGTCTTATTTTTTAGAAATTTCCCAGAAGCCTATAGGTTGTGGACCTGCAAAATGTGCGCCTCTGGCAGCCACCAGCTTTGAAAGCTTGTTGCTGCGACGTTGCTTATAAGATTTTTTTTTGAAAGGTGGCCCTTAACAATGCCTTGGAGGCATGGGCCACATCTAAGGCCGGAGTTGTTGGTCACTTTATTATGGGGGAACCTAGTAGGTGCACCAACGTTGCCTCCTAAGAAGGGACGGACACAATAACATCCACGCCCAGTCGGGGATCGAACCTCGATCGCCGGGAGTTGAACCCGAAACCGTAGTACGGTGCTTCATCCACTATACAAGTTGGTCGGCTGCTTATAAGATATTTATTGTGTGTTTGTAAATCCAAAGCTGCAAAATATGAGGTAGTGGTGTGCCGAACTTATTTCCTTCAGTAAACGGATATTTATAACCTATTCACGTCTCTGTCTCAAAATTCGAAAGATATAAGGGCACAGATACTCAAATCTGCCGTTTCTTATTTTCTGTACATTTTCTTCTTTGAAATGTAACAGATTAAAGTTAATTTTTTAATAAATATTTTATGAAAAATGAATGTGTGAGTGCACCATGGTCGTCTACATAGGGGAACAGGACCTGTATAGCCATAGATATATTCAGTATTTTAATAACATAGCGAACAAGGATAGATACAGAAATTTTATTTCAGACAAAGCCAGCTCAAAGCTTTATCTGAATTCAGTATTGCACGACATATGTGGGGGATATATACAGGAAGTGCGCGCAGAGTTATAGCTAGGTTCATGAGCGACCCTTGCCAAAATTAAATTTTGCTCCAGCCGCCAGGATATTTTCTAAGAGAAACAACATAAAGTCCCCCTGAGGGTTGCGCCCCTGGCAGCCGCCCATCCGACCTACGATGTTAGGTGCGTACCCTAACCCACTTCACTTACGTCGTCTTAAAGTTTGTAGCTGATCCTCTGTACGGAAGTCAGGAATTTGGCTTTGATAAAATGCAAATTTGGTATCTGAAAATGTAAGCCACATTGGCCGAACGCACTTGTCTAACGATTCATAAAAAGGGTATCCTGTGTCAAGGTCTTGATCAGGTGCTAGCAATAAAACACTAGACGTTTGTGAAATCGTAGAATTCTGTTCCACAAAATGGTCATTATTCCAGTTTCCAGCTTACTTATCTATCTCAGGAACTAGTCTGTACTCTTGATTAAGATTCTCTACCTTTAAACCCATATGTTATTTGAGATGCCATCCAAATCTAGTTTTCTAGTGGTAAAATCACATAAAAAGCCCTTGTCGCATCAACTAGGGCGGACCATCTAGTGTGAGACTGCCTCGTCAAACTTGGGAATTATAAATCTGCACCTTCTATTACGTGTGCCTTACCTATAAGATGCAGCAGAATATAATGTTTCGTAACTTATATTCCATAAAATCGAAAAAGAAAAAAATGGACGCTCTTATCTAGCACTAGCACAGCGAAACCTGAGCCAGCCTTCTCCAAAAATAAGCGAAAAACCAACCAATTCCACCATAAAGCAAAAATACAATAAGACGGGGAGAGAGCAGTGCTACACATAATTTATACTAAACTTCTACTTGTGTAGCGAATGCCGCTAACGAGATTTTCTCAAAAATATGCATTGTATCGAAATAAGGCAAGAGACTTTATGTACTCTGAAAGGAGATCTGAAAAATGTTTAAAGGACAAAAACTCGCAAAGTTTCATTGACTCTGATTTTTCATGAAACACCAAACGTTGGATAATATCCAAAGCGCTAATATCCAAAACGGCACGACCAATTTTCATGAAATTTGGAGTGTAATTTTTTGTGGGTCAATAACTAAAATCTACTAAAAATATTTAAAAATTGAAAAATTAAAAAATATTATTATTATTAAAATCAGGATTCACCCGTAAAAATACATCTTTAATTTGAAAAATAAGCAGCACACCAAATTTTAAATGAATTGAACAAATACTTCTTTTTGTGCGAGCGTTCAAACTTTACAAGTGTTCAAATTTAAAATTGGATTTTCAGAGTCTAATATTAAAAAAAAAAAAAAAAAAAAAAAAATAGTGAGGACTTTTTGGATGGAATTTGGTGTGTAGGTACTTTTGTAGTCACTAATGAAGACCTACTGAAGGAATTTGGAAAAAAAAATAGTATATATGTTTATGGGCAAGGATTCAAATTTAATACTGGGTTTTCAGAGTAGCGAGCTAACAATAAAAAACAATACGATCTATCTTGGTGAAATTTGGTATGTAGGTACTATTGGTGTAAATAATGGAAACCTACAAAAAGAATTAGACAAAAAAAAATATTTTTGCGTGCAAGTGTTAAAACTTGCACTGCACAAACGTTGAAATTTGAAATAGGATAGTCAGAGTGACCCGCTAATATAAAAGATAGGTTTGAGTTGGAGTTTTGTGTTACGGCAAGGCTACACGAGGGCGTCTGCCCATAGACAAAGGTTGCTTGGCCGGAGGGCAAATATAAAAGATGGGAAAAACCTGTTTTGGTAAAATTTGGTATATAGGTATTTTGGTGCCACTAATGAAATTCCACTAAAAGAATCTGCAAGAAGATATATTTATTTTTGTCTAAGGGCTCAATCATTAAAAAAATAATAGCTGATTTCTCCTCAACACTTCTAAAAAACATTAAAATTAGCCCGCTACGGGACAAAATTTAAAACAAGACAATAATAACCCTTAACAAAATATCTAGCATCTGTGCGGGTCACCTGAACGTAGGATATTTCACAAGTTCACTTAAAGAAGAAAATATACCAATTCTGTATGAATAGAAAGCTTCTAGTTACTCTTAAACTTGTAAACTATCTTCTTTAATTCTTAATGATCAGGATGGTATTATCCAGTATGTCATGCGTCTGTTCTCTAATGAGAATAAAAAATATTAGAAAGTGTATCTTTCTGAAAAAGAAAGATCTGGAAAGCAATCAACAAAATATTAGGAGCTAAACTTTTTCTGGTCTGAGCGCAATGCTTCTGGAACCGCGGGGCCCGGAGCATTTGCTACTTTTTAAGCAGCACAACTGAAGAACGTTCTTCCGCTGCACTAAAAAAAATAAAGAATGTGCATCGAAACTTGGTTGGACAGATATGGACGATTCCGAACATCGAATCAGATGCAAAAAAAAAGAAAACATTCCGACGACGTCATAAACATATTTGCGATCAGAAAATGAAAATGAAAGCGTTGTAAGTGGTAAATAAGTATGCAAATGTAACTGCATTAAAAGTATAAGAAAATTTTTTATCTCTCGTAATACTTAAAATATGAAATATCTCGCAAGATTTAGCCAAGACAGGCTTCTTTTTTAGCCTAGATTGCGCCACTAGTCTGTCTTTCATTGCTCTAAAAAAGGCATGGGAGGGGTGAACCCGAATTTACAAATTGGTTCATCACGTCATTTTAGTTGTACAAGCATTAATTTTTCATGCTCGTTTCTGTTGGGGTGAGGGTAGTCATCTACTAAGGGGGGCCAAAATTCGGGAGCAGCCTATAGCCTCTACAACATAAACACGTCACTGGCTGCATGCTCTTGTTTTTGGTATACGGAATGCAACTAACTTGACTAATTAAATAAACTTGTTCCATTCCAGAGCCACTGATAATTCGCATGAATTTGTCTATTAAATTTTGCAGTGCTCTTGATGAAAAAAAAATATATAATAAAAAAATTTCAGCAATTTTTTCTGACAAGGTTGTTATCAAACAAGATCATCATCGATTTTGATGATATTTTATTACAGGTGGAGCAAATAAAAGTGGCCCAGAGAACAGAGTTTTAGATTACACAGAAACGAAGGAAAGGAAATACTACATACATAGTTCGCTTACTTGCCTGTAGCAGATGTTGAAAATGACCACCATTCATCTCTTGCCAGTTTGGGGCCTTGGTTAGCAAGCTGCTGAAGGCAGATTGAAGATGGACTGCTGGAATTGCTGCAGTCTCATCGGAAATGTTCTGATGCAATTATTGAAGACTATGAGGGTTATTGCGATACACCTTAGACTTGCAGGTTCTTACAAAATGTATCGCAAATGTATATCAGGTGACCTGCGTGGCAAGCTAGGGCCGAGACCAGACTGACCTCTCCTAATAACTCCATCAGGAGTGAAGCTTGTGTAAATGTGATCCATGATTCGGCGGGCTGTATGGGCAGTTGGAAGTAACTGTGAGTCTTGTCTTCCTCAAAACGATAACAAATGGATAATAATGGTGGAAATGTACCACTCCACTCGTCCGGGCCACTTTTATTTGACCCACCCTGTATAATATCGAATTTACACTGCTCAAAACAATTAAAGGATATTGTAAGTTTTATATAAAATAAAGATATAAGCGAAATTTTTTTTGCCGAAAATGGAAGAAGAGAATCACAAATGCAAATTTTTCTGATTTTCAAACTGTTGAGTATGCTAATTTTGAGTTCGACGTCAAAAACGTCGCTTCAGCGGCAGCGAATGAAATTGGACTTTCAACTGAATAAAAGACAATGAAGACAAGGATGATCGGCATTCAGTGACTGCTTTGTTTCGATGAGTACGATGTCTCAGCGAAGTCATTTAACCGATTCAGAAGCTTGGAGAGTTGTCGGTAGGTTAGAAGAGGGCCAAACTCAAGCCGAAGTAGCGCAAGCCATTGGAGTGTCACAAAGTGTGATTTCCAGGATCTGGAACCAGTTTTTGGCGACTGGAAGTGCAGGCCGAAGACCAGGGCAAGGTCGTAGATGGGCAACAACGCCCAATGAAGATCGTTATTTAGTGTTAACGGCTCGGAGACACCGGAATATGAACGCTACTCTTCTCCAACAACACCTTCGCTCGGCTACTGGCACCACGATTTCAACTCAGACTGTCCGAAACCGGCTCCATGGTGTAGGTCTGTATGCTCGCCGACCGATGGTATGTGTTAGACTAACATCAAGGCATCGTCGCGACCGCAGGGAGTGGGCAACAGAGCATGTGAACTGGAGGAGAAATGAATGGAGCAATGTTCTTTTTTCTGACGAGTCCCGTTTTTCAGTTCATCCTGATAATAGGCATATTTTCATCTGGAGGGACCGTGGCAGTAGGAATAATCCTGCGTTCGTGCACGAAAGTGTCAGCTTTGGCGGTGGGGGAGTGTTGGTGTATGGTGGCATCTCCATTGACGGGCGCACAGACCTCTACATCATTCGAGATGGACCTCTGACTGGTCGCCGATATAGGGATGAGATCCTCAAACCTATTGTAGTCCCTTACGCTGCAGCAATTGGAGATGACTTCATTTTAATGGACGATAACTGCAGGCCACATCGTGCTAACCTGGTAGAGGATTTCCTTTTCGAGGAAGGAATCGTACGAATGGAATGGCCAGAGTGTTCTACAGACATGAATCCAATAGAGCACGTTTGGGACGCTCTAGGAAGACGAGTTGCTGGCCGCCAACCACCCCCACAAACTCTCCAAGAACTGGAAAGAGCTCTTCTGGAAGAGTGGGACAGAATACCCGAACTCGTGATTAATAGCCTCATTGACTCCATGCCTCAAAGGTGTTCAACGTTCCTGGCCGTCCGTGGAAACCATACCCCCTACTGAAAATGATTTCCTTTGAAGAAAACACCGTTTCTTATTCTTTTTTTCTCATATGCACAAATTGTGTTTTTTTCCCTTTTCTACACAAATATGCAATAAAATGCATTTTTTTCCTGCCAAACATGTGTAATTTATTCTCATATAACCTACTACGTCTGTCGACCATGTATCAATCAGCTAAAAAGTTTCCCAGCCACAAGATTCACCTAAAACCGCAATATCCTTTAATTGTTTTGAGCAGTGTATATACCTAATTAAAATGGTTAAGTACTTCATCCCTGTGGGCCTTGGTTTAATATCAATAAAACGATTATATTTTGAAAATTCAGTATTAATTTTAATCATAAAATTTTTCACAGTTGCAATGTTAGAAAAAAATGTTGAGTATGAACGTTGGGAAAAACGTATTCGTGAATTTTATTAGCCCTATAACATATAGAAATAGAATTTGGGTGAAATAAAACTAAGCAAATTTGTTAAAACGCGCTCATAGAGAAATTTCGGATGATACAAAGGTCAAATCCTTGTCCTTTAAAAAATCTCCAGCTGAGACGCAGGCAGAAAATTGAGGCTCCATCCTAACGTGAGTACTGATTTATTTACTTATATGTGTGTTCTTTTGGTATAGTTTTTTTTAAAACAATAGCTTTGTTGAGTTTTTTTAAGATTTGGGGTGTTTATTGTTTCTTTAGTATTTAATCGCCCTTTAGAACAGATGTTATTGAAATTATTTAGGTAGAAGTTAATGTGTTTTTGTTTTCGTTAATAAAATATATTACATAAATTCTATAAATTACATTTATATAGTAAACGATATAATTTTCACGGTAAAATGTAATACATGTGTTACTGAAAATGAGACACAACAACACAATCTAATTATTTTGAAATGTTCTAGAGGTGCAAAATAAACAAATATGCATAAAAAAGAGAAAGAGGATGAAAAAAAATGATGCCAGTGAGGACAGAAACTGCAAACTTCAGCTTCGTGTGCGCGTGCTCTACGTCAACACCAACGTTTTACGGGTATAAGTTTTAAACCCTGTCTTCTATTAATGTTTCTAGTTTATTTACTTAGACGGTGACATATCCGAAAATCTGTTTCATCTATGAGATCTGAATCATTAATTTTCTCAGTCCACAAATCTCCGAAATCTCTCGGCAAATTCTAAAATTTTGATATCTTCTCTATTTTCATGAGTTTTTGACGCATCCTGCATCAAAATTTAAAAATTCATTAAAAAAGAACAAAGAATGATACAAATTTGCGGTTTTCATGAATAAGATTAGAGGGATTTCGGATTTTTTGTATTGGAAACTTGCTTCCCGCTATGCATGTCAGCGCCGCCTATCGGTAGCATTTGTAACTAAAACCTTTCTTGTCATTAAACTATCATTATCTGTGTTCTTGTTGTTGCTTATGCCCTCTGACAACCGCCAGATAGGGAGGCGATGGGCAGAGGGGGGCGCCTTCCATTTTTATTGGGACCCAGTGGGAGGAAGTTCGACTTAACCTGGCGGTCCCCTAATTTTGAATCAATTCCAGAGGAGGGACCATCCCCTGAAATCGGCACCCGCTTCCCCCTTAGGTATTATTTAACAACTTGGAGGACATTAGAGCCACGACGGATTTTACGTGTACCAGCTCCCATTAGCGTACACGGTCCCAGAGCAGTCGAGCCGAGAGGGAGTTGACCCTCCCAAGCAATGATCAAGCCGGATGCTGCTTTACTTGCTGTGTTCTTATGGGAACGGAGTTTTGCGCCCAGACCACTGCGGTACATCATCATGTGTTCTTTTTTTAATGAATTTTTAAAATTTTAAGGACTTTTGATCGCCCCATACAATATCAATCGGAAAATTTCCAACCAGTAATTTAAGCGAGGTATTTTTATAATAAACTTTTTTGAGTTATCATCTTTCGTGGGCAACAATTCTGGACTTTTCAAGAAAGACCTGACTCTTGTAGTCGAGTGCATGTTACAGAACAGACTGAACCTCACCAGCAACGGGACTGGAATCGTCTCTGGTTTCCAGAATCGTACTTTAGTATCCTATCTTGCACAGGGTAGGGCTCATACGAAAAATCTCATTAGTTCAGCATACTTGTAAAAAATATATAAAAATATGAAAACCGTTTTAAGCCAATTAAACAAGTCTTTAATTGTTATATTTTAAGTTTTAAATGTTCACCATCTTTTATAAAATTAAAAAGTTTGTTTAAAGTAATTTTGTTCTTACTACTAACTAAATTTTTTATATGAATCTTTTAAAACATTTTTACAAAATTTTTTAACGTATTGTAAATACAGTAGAGTCCCGCTATTCCGAAGTTCGCTTATCCGGAACAGAGTTCAGCAAAAATACCGATTTTTTTTTAACTTTAAAGCAGAAATTAAAAAGCGTTCGTGAAAAAACGTACATTTATTTACAGCTGAAATTAAATTGGAATGAAAGCTAGTTACAGAGCTGACTCTAACAGATGTCCCTGCACTTAATTTGCTCCTTAGCAAGTCAATACGTTCATATTGTTCATGAAATCCGACTACTCCGAATTCCAGCTAAATCGAACAGTGTTCGGTATAGCGGGACTCTACTGTATAGCTTTTTTCGATGTAACTATTGTACAAGATTTACGATTCACATCGTCCCCCCCCCTTTTAAGGTCTGATCGAGCATATCATACTAACAATAATAAACATGCGCAAGAAATGTTCGGAAACAAATCTTTCCAAACCTCCTCTATACATGGGAAAAAAAAAAAAAAGGTCGATAAGGCATGCAAACTGTCGGCCCGCCAACGTGAATAAAATCCATTTTGCATTGCTCTATTATTGTGCGAGTTGCCTAACTGAAATATACACGAGTCAGATAACTGTTTAAACTTATCACTACACTATGCCCTTAGGAATTACTTTAAATAAAATTGTCCTTTGAACAATTTAAAATGTTAGTATCATTTTGACGTGAACCGTGACACGGATTTTACAAATGCATACTTTTTGGAAACCATGCTCCAAACTTTTTTTTTTCAAACAGCAATAGATGAAACAGAACATTTTCAATATGTTACATGCGTATTTTATTATTAAAAAAATCCAGAAAATCTGTAATTCTTTTTTTTTTCCATATTGCACAGTATGTTTTAAACACCCAGGGGAGTAGCTGCAAGAAAGCCTACCAAAATGAGTCTCTCCTTCTCTCAAACCAAATTATTTGAAATTTCAGGTAGACTGCTGTATTGGAGGGAAATTTGCAAATGGAAAAATGAAATTCTTTACTTACAAAGGTTCAAATACCTATGCATGCATTCTGCCAGGGGCTTTTTGCACGTTTTTTTCTCCTGACGCTATCTAATAGCAGATTTTAAAGGGAGGACACATTCTCATAACTCTATCTCCAGCCACGCCTCCGTATTTTCATACTAGAGACGACTAGAGACGATTTTTTTTTTTAAAGTATAATTAAGCAACAAGCTTTTTATAAAATATCCATTGAAAGTTACTCGATTTTTTAAGGATATTTTGTTTTGAAAAGTGTTAGACAAGGTAAATAAATATAGATATTTATGTTCGTTGTGAGCCATTTCATTCTAAGAGGATGGCATATGTAACAAGGACTACCTACTTTACTACGCCTACTAGTCCTTAGGACATTATACAGTCGAACCTCGAATTAACGAATTGATTGGGACCCACAAGTCGGTTCGTTAAATCGAATATTCATTTTTGTAAAGTATATGGTATAAAAATATCAATGCAAAATACCCTTAGATATAGATATGAAAAAAAGAATGATTACTGTTTACCGCGAGCTTAAAAATTATAAGTTATATGTTATAAGATCAACTTTAAAATTATCTAAATTCTTTAATGTTACTTCTTAAAACTTAATGCATAATACATACCTACATACTTATTGGCACTTTGGAAAGAAATTCTTGATAGTGCTTTGTTTTTGTGGCTTTGTTTTGACTTTCCAAAGCTCTTTGAATTTTTCGCACACAAAATTAATATCGACAAAGTTTTAGTTTTATGTGAGAATTTTATTTCGGCGATTGTTGTTCGTTAAATCAAAGCTAAAAATTCTTTAAATCAGAGCATTGTAGCACCCTTTTTGTCGGGACAGAAAAAATATTCGTTCAATCGGAGGATTCGTTAAATCAAAGTACGTTAAATCGAGTTTCGACTATAGATTGCGTTAGTGGAAAACAGGTGTGCAACACTTTAATACATTGGATATGTAGTAATAAAATAATGAAAAAAAAGTAAAATAAAATTGCACACCATTACAGTTTTAAAATGTTCTGCTCTAAGAGCTCACAAACTTAAGGGCGACCCACGGAACACACCCAATTTGATTATTTCACTTTGGATATGCCTACTGGTGTTCCATTGCAAGCGAAACTATACATTCTTATGGGATCGAGTGTAAATAATGTGTGAAGTGAATATTTTTTAACGCACACATTAAGAGCGATACATTTAAAAACGTTTCAGCAGATTCATATGTAATATGGGGGGGGGACGCTTCATTAGTTATAGAAAGTACGAGATATTATTCATTACTACTAAAACAATTAGAAAGTGTTGAGGAAAATCTTAGTGCCCCGATATCTCAAGAAAATTTAAATTGCCTCGATTAGTGATAACAATTCATTTGAAAACAATAATTAAAAGCTTGTAATCGACAGATTTTAACATTTTTTTATTTTTTTTTATTTTTACAATATATTACTCAAAATAGCTTTATTCAAATGTGGCTTTTGAGTATGCCTTCGTTATGGTAGAATATACAAAGTCGGTGAAATTAAATATTTGAGGTGAACATACGACAATATCAAACGCTACATAGGAAGAAGAAAACTGAATAAAGCTCCACCTACGGCACACTTGAGTAGAAATAACGATTTTAAAAAAAATTTCATGCAAAAATCGCTCAAGCGTTTTAGTATAATGTATAACATTTTTCAAAAAGATGTTTATGGAATATGTTTCAGACTTTTATATAGCATTCATTGACATTTTTCAAGCTGGACGATTTTGAAATTTCTACTTGTATCACTAGCCTTATGCCACAATTTTTAATACATCGATAGATAAAAAATCATTTTTATGAATGACTTTATGACACTCTTAATTTATGTCTAACTATTTAGTATCTGTTAATAAAGTGCTTCCAACTACTTTGAAGCTTTGTTTTTGAAGCTGGAATTGCAGCTCTCTAGAGCCATAATAATTACTTTATCTGTCTATATATAATTTGATAAACGCTAAATTGGTTTAAAACAATTATATATATTTTTTTCTCTTGATTTCTTCCACGAAGCCCATAAATTCTATCCTGCTGAGCCTAATATAGCATAGTGTAAATCAGTCCTAAAACGCTTCTCTGATTACTACACATGTAACTGACTACTTGAACTAAATTCTCTGTGATTTGCTGAAGTAGGCGTTAACTTAATATTAACAGCATCGCCTACTTGAAGAGATTCGATATTTATACAAAATCTGTCTGTTGATGAGTAAATGATTCCAGTGTCGTAGCGAGTGTCATTGGCGCCCAGGGCGGAGCTTAAGTTTGCCGCCCCTTACATTCTAAGATTAGCATTAAGAAGGTGACTAACTTTTCTTTAAGATTTGGTACAGAATGGGGGGGAAGGTGTTATTACTTTTTTTAAAGTACTATCTGCAGTAGTATACTGTTCTCTCTCGGCTATACGATGAATCTAAGAAGATTAAAACATCTGCAGTTTATGAATAAGAATGATAGATTGGAACATTTCATCTTTGCATGATATTTTTTAAAAGCAAAGCACACTAGAGCTATCTGTTAAGAGAGGAATGCCTTGAGCAAATGACTTTATAAGGCATTCTAGACCGTATTCACATCTAGAGAAAACCGCCCAAAACTCCTGACCGTTAAATCGACAGCCGCGAGATAGGTCAGAAATCCACGAACCTTTACACTTTTAATCATCTATCAGTAATGAACAAAAAAGTTGAAGCATCGTTGAACATGCTTTGAAGATGTTCGAATTGAGATGCAAAGCATCGAGAAGTAAAGTCTTGTTTTAGAATAACTGCATATAAGTAGCTTCACTTAATTTAATTTTACAATATATATATATATATATTTTTTTTTTCAGACTTGCACTATAAAAAGGGCTTTAATGTTAAGTTGCTATGTAAAAAAAAAAAAGAAAAAAAAGAAAAGAAAAGAACTCATTTTTCTGAGATATCAGCGATCAGTTTTGTGGATTCCAAGCATATTGTGAAATACAAACCATAAACATTTACAACACTGTCTAAACAAGAGAGTTCAGTATAGCAGAGTTCAGCTATATTCGTGAACACCCCCCCCCCCCCAGCTAGGCTAATATTCTACATGCACCTGCAACTGACGTTAGGGGGCTGGTCCGGTCGAATCGCCCGGGCCGTTTCAGCTGTCCATTTTAGCCCTACAATTTGATACCCAGCCCCCACCCGAAATAAAATCCTGGCTGCGCTACTGTAAATATACTGGGTGATTCAAAATACATGTTAAGACGATTATTTTTAAAACCGTAAGTGATCGAAACCTACTTTAAATTAGAAAAGTTTGTCAAATTAAGAGTAGCTTTTAGATATGGCATTTTTTTTACTGGAGTTTGTATACATATTAAAATACGAAATTTAATTTTTATATGGTCCCTTCTTTCCTACTCTTTATATTTAGAAGAATGTTGCTCTTTGCCTAAGAAAATTAATAAAACAAATCCCGGGTCTCTATGTGGAATAGTTTCCGAGATATATCAATTGGAAAATTTTGGCATTTGTCGCCAAGCAAAAAGGGGATGTCTCCAAAGTGATAAAAATGTAATTACTTTTCAAATGAAGCTAATTTGTGTTAATAATCATTCCATAGACACAGTTGACTTCTGAAATCCTTATTTAGCTATAATTTTCCTATAATGCACGTTTGGCAGTTTGTAGTGATAGTTACCACACCATATTAACCCACATCGTTATTTTGTCATTCCCTTTTACACTTTAAAATTCCTTCCCTAGAAACATGACGTAATTACTGGATGACCCCCCACCCCCCACAAAGACTGAATTATCTCTAATTTCATAACGCTGTACCGATCCATTCAGGTAAAACTGTACCAGTTAATTTCACACGTTTGAAAGCCTTTAATTCCTTTTCTCAACAATTGGATCATTATTTAACTTTTATCAACTCATAGTTGGTCCCCTAAAGTAAAGATTTTTTTGCTTGAAACTGATGCCAACACAGCAGATGAAGTGGTGTAAATCATCATTTAAAAAAATTAATTTTTTGCGAACTATTTCACTTAGACACAGACATTAGGATTTGTGTAGGACATAGGATTTGTTTTATTAATTTTCTTAGACAAAGAGCATTCTACAAAATATAAAGGGTAGGAAAGGAGGGACCGTATAAAAATTAAATTTCGTATTGTAACATGTATACAATCCCCCAGTAAAAAATTCCCTTTCTGAAAGCTACTCTTAATTTGACAAACTTTTCTAATTGGGAGCATGTTTCGATCACTTACGGTTTAAAAAATAATCGCCTTAATATCTATTTTTAATCACCCGGTATATATATATTTCGGAACCTTCAGATTATCCATCACATCCGTGCTTAAACCCCACCCTAAATTTTTTTTTCTGTCTATGCCACTGGTTGGTGCTATTTTAACAAAATAATTTTTTTATTAATGAAATCTTTGTTGAATCAACAAAATATCCCATTGAATTGACAAAAATTTTTTTAATTAAAAAAACATTTGATTCTAACAGTGGCAACTAAATTTTTGTTGAATTAACAAAATATATTTTTGAGTGCTTCTAAAGTCTTATTTTACATCAATAAGATATACTTTACAGCCAGAGGCGTAGCCACGGGGAGGGGGGGGGGGTCATAACCCCCCCATGAGGAATTTTTTGCCATACAAAATGTATATTCTTCACTCCCTTATCACACACATGTATGCATATATGTGAGTTGCAGTAGTCGTAACCACCCCCATGAAAAATTTCTGGCTACGCCCCTGTTTACAGCCTTTGCGGTGCGAGAAAAGCTTCAGATGCTTAAAATCCTCATAGGAGATTTCTGGAATAAAACTCCGGATTTTTCTCCCCTGTGACGCTCAAATAGCACAGCTAGAAGGCAAGTATTTTATCTGACAATAAGGTGAAAAATGCTATGGAGTCATGGTTATCACCATTGGCGGGAAGTTACTATGAAGAAGATGTGGAAAATCTTGTAAACCGTGACAAGTGTTTGAACATTGGTGGAAATTATGTAGTAAAATAGTTTAAGGTCTGGTCGTTCATATAAAAATGAAATTGGCTTGAAAAAAAAAATGTGTTTACTATCCTTTTTCGAAACGGAACTTACTTTCCAAATACGTCTCGAATATTATTTGCTAGTTGTCACACACACGTGATTGACAAGTTTCTGATTCCTAAAAATCTTCAGAATTCTTTTAAAATGAAATGCATCGTGTTTTTCATATATATATCACATATTTTAATATATGAGTAACTGTATTTATCCATACTTTGTATATAATTGTAACTTATTTATATTATCTGAAATTATAAAAAGTTCATCATTTACCATATTCATAGAAATAAAGTGGCTGTTAATTAAAGATCCATCATTGTGCCTGCATTTCCCCCTTTAACCCCTTAACTGCCATTCCAGGAAACTCCTTAACTGCCATTTCTCCTTGAATTAAAGAAATCAGCACATCTTGGGCGAACCTCTGTTCAAAGATGCCTGTCAAGTTATTGATGCCAAAAATTTGAGAGCATTTGTACTATTCACCATAAATTACTGAGAAAATTATTTGAGAAAGGTGTATATGTACCCCCAAAACAGATAAAGACATTGAATGTGCAAAGTGTATACTATACATGCCAGCAGCAGTTAAGGGTTTAATGAACTTTGAAGTGTATTAAAACCAGCTCCTTCTTACTCTAGAATAAAGTGCAATAAATTAAATGCTCAGCATAAAAGTCACTTCATGCAATAGCAGAGTGGCAATTTTATTGGATATCTTTTCAAAGAAAAATAATAAAATTTGAATTTTTGAGGGTTTTTTTACAACTTAAGCATATGTACTTGCATAGTTTTTAAGCAGAAGTTCTTCAAAAAAAAAAAAAAAAAAAAAAAAAGTGTGAGAATGCACATTTTTGAAAAAACCAAAAGTAATTTGTTAAATGTAATTAAGCATAAGATGTAACTAAATAATTAATTTAATTATTTATTATTTCATTAATAATAAATATTAATACTGTATAATTAGTTGTTGAATGCAATACAAAAAAAAGTAATTTTTTTCTAGTTGTGTAACTTGAGCAGAAACTAAATTTTTCTATCTATCATTATAAATACAATGTCAAAGTGAGTGAGATTTTCTTTTGGATTTGTACTTCATCCCCTGTTTCTTTTTTTCTTTTTTGACCACTGGGAAAGACACTTTGAATAAGAATTGATATCATAAGATGATCCATTCATTTTAATGGTATGTGTACATTATTTAGCTTTTACCTCAAGTGATTTTAAGTCAGTTTTAAGATCTAATTAGGTTGACCAAAGACATATTTGTTTTATATTCTGACAATCACAAAATGAAAACTTGAATACATTAAAAATATTATTTTTTAAGCACAAAGTGAATGTCCTTGAAAATACGAAGTGAGAGAATATTTATGCTCTAGTGAAAAAGTAGAGGGATAGTGTGTACCCGCCAGAGGCGGATCCAGAGAAATCATCTAGGGGGGGGCTCCGTTTTTCATTAGGATGATACATTGATTTCCCAATACTTTTTCTCCCAATGTGTAATTATACATGGTATATCACAACTAAATAAGTATGTTGTCTGCTGCAAGAACCGTCGAAGAAAACTCGGAAAGGAGAGGGGGGGCAGAGCTATCTTGCGCCCTATACCGATCAAGTTATGGCCGATGCTCATAAGCTATGTGTCTTATGCGTTTCAATGGACGACCGGACTGATACGGGAAAAAAAAATGTTCCGTTGCTCTCTCCATTGTGTTGGGGGACAGTGTTTTAAGTTTAACACATTAATCTTTTGTTGGTAGATCCCGACTGGAGATTACAAGTCGTAAATTTTACCAGAAAAATGTCGCCTTAACCCCTGTAGTGACGACAAGACGTGGCTAATCAGCAACGGCAATTATTCATTTTGTTGTTCGCGGGTCCTACCCAACATTTTCACATTTTAGGATGGCATTACGTTTTCCAGTTTAAGTAATTCTCGGCCTTTTCAGTGAGGACTGTAGTAAACAAACCTCAATTGCTATTTAGAACTATTATCACTATTACCTGCTATTTACAATTTGAGCTTTCTTTTTTAAAACCAGACCAGCTATACGTTGCCAGGTACTCGCTTTGTCTGATATCTTAGAATATGTTTTACTTTTATAATGAGGATTTGTACCCATACGTCTGGCTGGTGTGGACAACTTATGAGAGCAGTTGAAAGAATGAAAGCTGTACAAATTGCGGAGGGTTGGATTGTTCGTGTATGCTTCAGCATCACTCAAGGCCGATGCTGATTGCTGCTGCGTCTAACGTGACTGCAGTGGGTAAGAGGGCATTCTCGTCGCGAACTTTACGACTTTTCAATAGCAATTCGGGGTTTACCGATAAAAGATTTCCGCACTAAACCGCAAACTCCGTCCACTATAAAATGGAGAGAGCAACGGAAGATTTTTTTTCCCGTATCAGTGTGCCGTCGTCCATTCAAATATGGTGGAACCTGCTAAAATTACCACTTTGGTAAAGAGATCGTCTGTCTGTAGTGACAACTTTAATGCAATTTCGATTTACTACCATCACACTTTACCACTTTTGTAAGGTGACCAGATTTATTCTTCCCAAGGGTAGTCCCATTAGACATGTTCCACTGTACAAATAAAACTGGGATCACTGCTCTAGCCACTGTGGCGATAGCGAGTCAATAAAATGTGCCTCTCCTTCTGTTTAAAAATAAAAGCTCTATATCATTTTTGTAAATAGAGAAATTACGTTTAGTCCACAAGGATTCAATAAGTATTGGTGTAAATATTCTTGGTATATGTATATATATAACATCACAAATCACACACACACACACACAGAAGCCCGCTAAAATTCCACATTTCTAGAACTACACAGTTTTAATTCAGTTGGAACAAAGGAATCTGCTTTCAAAAGCTGCAATTACTACACGGTCCCTTGCAATTCCTTCGTAATTTTGTAGACGGTCCCCGCATCCAGTCAATCTGGCGTCTTAAAAGCCATAACAAACCTTGAAAAACCGCTGCCCAGATTTTGGGATCTGCCAATAATTACAACTTACATGGATCTGTGACATGACCTCAAAAGTTAATAAAAGGGGCTGATGCAGCCCAGCAGCGACTTTTTTGCATGACAGCAACTGCCAAGGAAAGATGTATCGAATCACCCAATAAAATAATGTAACTGCAGTTCGACCGATTCTTCCATTGACAGTCATAGCGGCCCAAGGATTTTCACAGCTCGCTCCAGGGCTTTGCCGGCCAGGATCTCACAATAATGGCCCTAAGCCAGAGTCCCGAGCCGCCTCGCCTAATGCCCAACCCCGAGAATGGGTCTCAAACAGCCTCGCGTCCTCCGGCACACGACTACACCTCCCGTAGCCGTTTAATGCTACACACAAGAATAACATTTCCCTCTGCCGACCTAACTGTTCGGAGTTTTCCGTGCTTTCCTCCGAAACTTAGAGTAAATTAGAGTCCCCTTAGAAAGACCCACATCGAGTGCACCCCACCCATCGGCTTAGATTCCATGTGCAGATAATTGGCCGTAATCCTACAGCACGAAAACCAACACTTTACACTTTATATTCTTAGGACAGTGAATATATTTCTTGATATATTGGCGTGTTTAAAGATGTTACTCCTATTATCATTATATTATTTTATTATCCACAAAAAATTATTTTAAGTTGCCTTAAAAAAAGCTAGTAAAAACAAGCAATACAATAAAATTAGGTTTCATGAAAATCAAACTGAGTCGGTTGTTTCATTTTTCGCCTTCCCGTTATTCTTTCTTCCAGATTTTCTCAAATATGAAATTCACTGGATTCCATTTTATGAATTTTTCTAGTTAACCAACCGAAGACTGAAAATTTTGCATTCCAAATTTTTCTGCCAGAATAACAGCACTGCAGTAATTGCTTGATTTTATTTTATTTTGGTAATACGAACAATTATCTACATGAGGGATCTAGGCAGAGTACGGGGAGCACAACGTGGGGGGACTTTCTTACGGGTCTTAATCCGTATTTATGAGAAGTTTTGGAGAAAACTGCATAAGACTCCAAACAGCTAGATTGACGGACGCACCCTGAGTTTGAACCAGGCACTTTTCTTCTCCTAGTTGCGAGCACTATGCGCTCCCACTCGTTGGGCCTCCAGAAATTGGAGTTATGTGATTTGTGATGTTATGTGACAAGCCTATACTAGAGGCATCTGCATTCTGGGCCGGTTGCCTAGGTCGGAGGATTTTTCAGAGGTTCTGACGCGTATTCACGTTAAATCTGGAGAAAACCATCCGGAAAAACTCCAGATAGTTAGATCGAGAGTCGCGCGGTAGGCCCAAATGCGAGTCCTTCACACTTCAACCATCTATCATGTTGAGTGTCTTATCAACTCGGCCATGGTGGGGACCAGAAATTAGAATGTTGGATGCTCTTGCTTCATGCAACCATTTGCATGCAGAAGTGCCTTGGCAAACTCTTCCAATCGGCCACATTAGTAGTAGATAAATAAGAGTTCTGCTCAGCCGGTGCCATGTTAATTCGCCGGTGCTGTTAGATGCTGTCCCTAGGCTGAGCGGGGAAGGGGGGCGTGGTCGGACCGGATGTGGGGAGCGGATGCTAAGACCGGATGTTCAAAGGGTTGATAAGAATTTTTTTCCTTTTTTTCAAATAAGGGGACTTGAAATTTTTTCAGACTTTAAGATATTTCTCAAATAAGTGGACTTGGAAAAAATTTTCAGACTGTGATGCATTCTCTCATGAAAAATAAGAGACTTTGGCATAATTTTAAATAAGCTATATGAATTAAACCTGAAATAAAAAATATTATTATAAAATGAGGACCCACCAGCCGCCCGGTAGAACTCGTCTACCGCCTCATTTCAAATAAAAATTTTTACTATGCTTTTCCACGTCACGCTAGCCTCGCATGAATGGAGACAGGGCGTAGCACAGCAGACGCGTTGTTGTTTTTGTTTCTTTAAATAATAATTAACTATGTGGAGCAAAGAAATGAACAACATCCCCAGGAGGATTTAGTTTTCTTTACCATTTAGTAATAGAACCAATGGAAATTGAATAAATGCTGCTTAATACATACTTCTAATTTTTGTATACCGTTTAAGATTATAGCATATATTTAATAAGTAACAGTTTACTAGAATATTAAAGTAGTAGTTTAGGATACCCATACATTTTCTACAAATTTCTTCTACTGTTAGGGAAGTGAGAAAATTATACCATAGAACGATTTTAGTACCTATAGTTTTTACAAATAATGATTTAGGTAGTGTATGAACTTTTTTATCTAAACATTTTTTTTTTTTTTCTTAAGAGATTTTTACCCAAGTTTTAATTTTAAGTTAAATAAGTAATTTTACAACAAATATTTTTTTAACCAACAGTTTTAATTTTAAGTTAAATAATTTTACAACAAATTTTTTTTAATTAATTTTACAACAAATATTTTTTTTAATCAAGAGTTAATTTATTTTTTAACCAAGTTTTAATTTTAAGTTAAATAATTTTACAAAAAATACATTTCTAAATTTATTTTTTTTTAACCAAGTTTTAATTTTAAGTAAATAATTAATTTTACAACAATTTTTTTAATCAAATGTTTTTAATTTATCAAGAAAAAAAAATTAATCAAGTGTTTTTAATTTTTTGTATATCCTATTTTTGTTAAGTAGACGTTTAACACTAAAGTAGGATTTAGGATACCCATACATTTTCTACAAATTTAATCTACTGTTAGGCAAGTGAGAAAATTATACCATAGAAAGATTGTAGTACCTATAGTTTTTACAAAGTATACATACATACATTAGTAAAACATAATAAGATATAGTCTTATTTTCTATTGCGAGAAAACCACTTTAGCCATATATCCCCCAAAACTCAAGTTTTTGTATACGAAATGTATGAATACGCGTTAGATCCCCTTAAAAAGTCCTCCTACCAAGGCACCCCTCATCCTAAGCAGATACCCCCGCGTGCAGGTTTGCCTTAAAACACAAACAAACAAAGTATTTATCTAAACATTTTTTCTTACGCACACATTTTTGATAAATCTTAGGCAGCGATTATACTAGTTTATATTTTCTATAGATCAATTAGAGAAAAAATTACATTTTTAGTAATCCTACAAAATATTCTTACTGTATATCACAAGTAGAGTAACTTGATTTATAGAATTTCAATACGATACGAGTTAGATTGTTTATGTGCGACACTAATTTCAGTTTGACTATGAAAGCATAATTTTATACATGCATTAATATTTTTAGAGGTATGCACTTAGCATATTTTATAGAAAGGTGAGCATAACTAGCACAAACTTTTAGACTAGATAGTACTATTGTTAGAAAGTTGAACTATTGGAAATAAAAATTGAAGATCCGTTTTAGTATACTGCATGTACATAAAATATCTTTCAATACTTAGATAGTTTTAATCGCAAATCATTACTTAAACTAAAAAATACAAGGTTTTTACTTACGTGAAGGGACATCGTGCTAAATCTTCGAGTCTCTGGACAAAGTACCAACATCTATACGGCTAGCAAGACCGGAAAATCGAGTAATGATTTAAAATACATTATTCCTAATTCCCGGTCCAACTAGCACATTTTCATTAATTTTTGTCTTCATATGCTGAAATAGGTATATTATTTTGACACTAAGAACAAAACACATTTGAAGATATTAAACGCTTTAAAAGTAGTTTTTTTTCTTATAACAATTTACCAGATTCACAATACTATTTTATGTAGGATAAAATTAGTTAGCAAGCGAAAATTTAATCTTAGTTAGAATTTACTGAAATACAAATACCATGCATGCCTTATTTTCTATTAGGAGAAAGCCCTCAAACCCCAGTTTTTGTATACAAACTGCATAAAGTACTTCTACCGATAATGCTATTAATATTAATTACACTGGATTACCAACTTAAAATTTCGCAAAACACCAAAATACAGAAAAACATACATTAACAATAACAAAAAAATCACACTTAAAAGTACAACACATCAAAAGTGCAACTATAAGAACCACATAATTATTTTCAATTAGAATTACGGTATCAACTTATATGTAACTAAAATAATAGAAAATATTACACTTACCCTGTACTTGTACACGCGAGAGGCGAAAATAATAAAAATATTCGCAAATATATCCACAGCATAAGTAGAGCACATGCATGTGGTATCCTTAGTACAGCTGATAAGAAATTTAGAGATAAGAAAGTGCCTTGAGGCTCTACAGAGCCGGCTAAATAACAGTAGGCCAGTTTGCCGATAAGATAAAACCAGGGAGGGTGCTAGGGGAATACCGAATTGTGGGGACACGTGTTTCATTCTACGTTCAAAAATGGGGACTTATGGATTAAGATGTTTACAACTTAAAAACATAATCTAATTTTTACAAACGCATTGGAACTTTGTAAAGGATATCTATTGAACACGTATTAAATACATTATGATTATTCTTCTGATCGACATTATATCCTAAATTGAAATATCAAAGTTAAGCTACAACGATTAATATATTTTACGTAGTTTAGGAAAATAATGAATCATTAAATTAATTTCTGTGAAACAATTAGCAAAGATCATTGTACTGAAGCAAATTATTTTTGTTAAGTTTTGATAAATAACAGTAATAAATTATAGGCATTGCAGATGAATGAGTATTCACGTATAAAATAGGTATTAAAATTATTGTTTAAAACAATTTTTAGAATTTTTAGAAAATTGTTTAAAACAATTT
The DNA here is from genome assembly GCA_038373885.1 of Cheiracanthium punctorium. Lineage (NCBI taxonomy): Eukaryota > Metazoa > Arthropoda > Arachnida > Araneae > Cheiracanthiidae > Cheiracanthium > Cheiracanthium punctorium. The sequence goes on from JAWZYV010012940.1 coordinate 106,154, forward strand.
TTAGAATAATTTTAATACCTATTTTATACGTGAATACTCATTCATCTGCAATGCCTATAATTTATTACTGTTATTTATCAAAACTTAGCAAAAATAATTTGCTTCAGTACAATGATCTTTGCTAATTGTTTCACAGAAATTAATTTAATGATTCATTATTTTCCTAAACTACGTAAAATATATTAATCGTTGTAGCTTAACTTTGATATTTCAATTTAGGATATAATGTCGATCAGAAGAATAATCATAATGTATTTAATACGTGTTCAATAGATATCCTTTACAAAGTTCCAATGCGTTTGTAAAAATTAGATTATGTTTTTAAGTTGTAAACATCTTAATCCATAAGTCCCCATTTTTGAACGTAGAATGAAACACGTGTCTCCACAATTCGGTATTCCCCTAGCACCCTCCCTGGTTTTATCTTATCGGCAAACTGGCCTACTGTTATTTAGCCGGCTCTGTAGAGCCTCAAGGCACTTTCTTATCTCTAAATTTCTTATCAGCTGTACTAAGGATACCACATGCATGTGCTCTACTTATGCTGTGGATATATTTGCGAATATTTTTATTATTTTCGCCTCTCGCGTGTACAAGTACAGGGTAAGTGTAATATTTTCTATTATTTTAGTTACATATAAGTTGATACCGTAATTCTAATTGAAAATAATTATGTGGTTCTTATAGTTGCACTTTTGATGTGTTGTACTTTTAAGTGTGATTTTTTTGTTATTGTTAATGTATGTTTTTCTGTATTTTGGTGTTTTGCGAAATTTTAAGTTGGTAATCCAGTGTAATTAATATTAATAGCATTATCGGTAGAAGTACTTTATGCAGTTTGTATACAAAAACTGGGGTTTGAGGGCTTTCTCCTAATAGAAAATAAGGCATGCATGGTATTTGTATTTCAGTAAATTCTAACTAAGATTAAATTTTCGCTTGCTAACTAATTTTATCCTACATAAAATAGTATTGTGAATCTGGTAAATTGTTATAAGAAAAAAAACTACTTTTAAAGCGTTTAATATCTTCAAATGTGTTTTGTTTTTAGTGTCAAAATAATATACCTATTTCAGCATATGAAGACAAAAATTAATGAAAATGTACTAGTTGGACCGGGAATTAGGGATAATGTATTTTAAATCATTACTCGATTTTCCGGTCTTGCTAGCCGTATAGATGTTGGTACTTTGTCCAGAGACTCGAAGATTTAGCACGATGTCCCTTCACGTAAGTAAAAACCTTGTATTTTTTAGTTTAAGTAATGATTTGCGATTAAAACTATCTAAGTATTGAAAGATATTTTATGTACATGCAGTATACTAAAACGGATCTTCAATTTTTATTTCCAATAGTTCAACTTTCTAACAATAGTACTATCTAGTCTAAAAGTTTGTGCTAGTTATGCTCACCTTTCTATAAAATATGCTAAGTGCATACCTCTAAAAATATTAATGCATGTATAAAATTATGCTTTCATAGTCAAACTGAAATTAGTGTCGCACATAAACAATCTAACTCGTATCGTATTGAAATTCTATAAATCAAGTTACTCTACTTGTGATATACAGTAAGAATATTTTGTAGGATTACTAAAAATGTAATTTTTTCTCTAATTGATCTATAGAAAATATAAACTAGTATAATCGCTGCCTAAGATTTATCAAAAATGTGTGCGTAAGAAAAAATGTTTAGATAAATACTTTGTTTGTTTGTGTTTTAAGGCAAACCTGCACGCGGGGGTATCTGCTTAGGATGAGGGGTGCCTTGGTAGGAGGACTTTTTAAGGGGATCTAACGCGTATTCATACATTTCGTATACAAAAACTTGAGTTTTGGGGGATATATGGCTAAAGTGGTTTTCTCGCAATAGAAAATAAGACTATATCTTATTATGTTTTACTAATGTATGTATGTATACTTTGTAAAAACTATAGGTACTACAATCTTTCTATGGTATAATTTTCTCACTTGCCTAACAGTAGATTAAATTTGTAGAAAATGTATGGGTATCCTAAATCCTACTTTAGTGTTAAACGTCTACTTAACAAAAATAGGATATACAAAAAATTAAAAACACTTGATTAATTTTTTTTTCTTGATAAATTAAAAACATTTGATTAAAAAAAATTGTTGTAAAATTAATTATTTACTTAAAATTAAAACTTGGTTAAAAAAAAATAAATTTAGAAATGTATTTTTTGTAAAATTATTTAACTTAAAATTAAAACTTGGTTAAAAAATAAATTAACTCTTGATTAAAAAAAATATTTGTTGTAAAATTAATTAAAAAAAATTTGTTGTAAAATTATTTAACTTAAAATTAAAACTGTTGGTTAAAAAAATATTTGTTGTAAAATTACCTATTTAACTTAAAATTAAAACTTGGGTAAAAATCTCTTAAGAAAAAAAAAAATGTTTAGATAAAAAAGTTCATACACTACCTAAATCATTATTTGTAAAAACTATAAGTACTAAAATCGTTCTATGGTATAATTTTCTCACTTCCCTAACAGTAGAAGAAATTTGTAGAAAATGTATGGGTATCCTAAACCCTACTTTAATATTCTAGTAAACTGTTACTTATTAAATATATGCTATAATCTTAAACGGTATACAAAAATTAGAAGTATGTATTAAGCAGCATTTATTCAATTTCCATTGGTTCTATTACTAAATGGTAAAGAAAACTAAATCCTCCTGGGGATGTTGTTCATTTCTTTGCTCCACATAGTTAATTATTATTTAAAGAAACAAAAACAACAACGCGTCTGCTGTGCTACGCCCTGTCTCCATTCATGCGAGGCTAGCGTGACGTGGAAAAGCATAGTAAAAATTTTTATTTGAAATGAGGCGGTAGACGAGTTCTACCGGGCGGCTGGTGGGTCCTCATTTTATAATAATATTTTTTATTTCAGGTTTAATTCATATAGCTTATTTAAAATTATGCCAAAGTCTCTTATTTTTCATGAGAGAATGCATCACAGTCTGAAAATTTTTTCCAAGTCCACTTATTTGAGAAATATCTTAAAGTCTGAAAAAATTTCAAGTCCCCTTATTTGAAAAAAAGGAAAAAAATTCTTATCAACCCTTTGAACATCCGGTCTTAGCATCCGCTCCCCACATCCGGTCCGACCACGCCCCCCTTCCCCGCTCAGCCTAGGGACAGCATCTAACAGCACCGGCGAATTAACATGGCACCGGCTGAGCAGAACTCTTATTTATCTACTACTCACATTGACTTTTCTACCGTTTGGATTTGGCTCCCAAACTAAATTTTTGCGCTGCTTCAAGAATTTTATCTTTTTGCTTCTAAAATACCTTTAAAATACACTCAGGTAGTTGAGATTGTCTTGCGAATTGCACTTTTGACATTCCCCGACACTTTTTCCCCACTCTTAAAAAAATTTTCCCTTGTTCCTGTAGCGTAAGATGAGAAAAAAAATTGTTAAACAGAAACGACCTCGTCTTTGAATAGAAATTTTTTACGTTGGAGCTGCTGGGACTTTGAAATATCGTCTTTAGAAAGAGATCGTCGTTAAACAGAGAGTCAACTGTATATACAGTGCTACTTTTTTTAATTTCAGTTACGCCCTTATTCACCAACCAGGTGTCAACACTAGAATCACGTAGCACGAGTTTCAGGACTAGCACGCGGATTAGCCGCAAAAGGTATTCACCAAAAAATTAAAGCCCGGATTGGTGTAATCCAAACTCTGACACAGTCTTTTTGTAAGCATCTCTGTGATTGGTCAGATTAATTTGAATTCTTTTTTGGCAACACTGAACAGATCCTAGCTCATGTTTTGATGATTTGTTTACGAGTGGTGTGGTGTTCCTGATATTTTTTGTGGTATGTGTTGGTAGATATATTTACCCAAAGGAAAAACTTTACTGAGTTTGAAATTGGATTACTGTTACCATGTATTGAAAAATACAAGGATATAATAAACAACAAAATTACGAATGCCGTCAGCAATTCTGAAAAAAAGGCAGCCAGTGTGCATGATAAAATTTAATTCAACGGTCAATCGACTTCGAGCTCTGTTATTTAAGGTTTGATTGTAATTGAGAAAAAGCCGTCCAGGTCAGTATATATGCAGCTTGCTGCATTGTTTTGAATTTTTACTTTAGATATTTGATAATGGTTCTTATTTACGAGTCTGGTTTTATGTTCTGATTCAAGCTTGAGGCAAATATTATTACATAAGATTGTATTTCATTTTCATTTAAAAACGACTGTTTTAAGATTTTTAAAATGTAGTTTTGATTCAAGTTTGTATAAAAATGCATGTTGAATTTGTTTCTTTTGAAATAGAGGTGAAATGGAATGACTTTTCAAGTGTAATAAAATGTTTCTAGACTATAATTAATTTATAAAGTACAGTTATGGAAGTGTTAACTATTATTTACTGAGAATGAAATTATAAATGTTCGAATTAAGCATGTTTGTCATGGGTTTTATAAATTACTAAAGCCAAAGGAATCAATTTTTACTTACTACTTAAATTTATCTATTGCTACTGTTTCATAACAATTGTTTTAATTGCTCTGTTTACATTATTTTAAGAATTAATTAACATGTTCAGTTATCACTTAATCTAATAATTTTTTTTTTTTTTTTTTTTTTTCCCAATGAACAGAAAATTAAAATTTTGTATTTTTTTTAAGACTTAGAAGTTTTTGTAAAATTGGCTATTATTTTAAAAACTGTAATTCTTTTTCTCTTAGTAATTTCAATAAAGTGTAAAAGCATGTCCAAAGTGTCAGGCTGTCTTTCATGCTTTGGGAATAATACCGCAAGCGGGGGCATGTTGCCAAGCCAGATGTCGCAAAAGCTTTTACACGTTGCTAAATAAGCCAATCTGCAAGGATTGTGCTTAGAATATATGGAGAACTGTTTTAACGGCAACCTTAATGGGTTAGACGTTGGCAACAAAAAATGAAGCCAACTAAACCTGCCCCCGCTTACGGAATTATTCCCCATGCTTTTGTTTTGTGGTTCTATTGGGGCAGTCATTAAAAACAATTTACAATAAGATTTCTTCCCCTTTCAATTGTTAACAGGTTCTTTATGTGTTATGTAAAATTTATTTTCTTTTTTATTTATACAGTATCATGTGAAGTCATTGTCAGTTACTGCTGGGGATGATTCGATAAGACAGAGACGGCCTGAGGGGCGTGCGGGGCCCCAGGCGAAGCGCAAGAGCGGGGCCTCTTCTCTATCATGTCTTATGAGATAGCAATAAAGTGGCCCAGGAGCGGGGCCTTAGGCGATCGCCTACATTCGCACCCCCCTTGGGCCAGCCCTGGATAAGAGGGGCAATTCGCCAAGCATGAATCAGTTACTAGTGTAAGCAATAAGATATTTTTGTGACGGCTTGGGAGACCTGATGTCGTATGTGACAGTGTGAAATGTGCAGCTTCTTGAGGGCTGAAGTCAAGTTTGAGTTTTGCGTGCTGCACATTGCTATTATTTTGCACTATGAATTTATAAATTGTTAAGTGATGATTTGTTTATAATCTTATTTTCCTTCTTTAGCATTGCAGCATTTTTTTCCTCCTAGAATGTGATCAATGCAATTTGTTTTTTATGCCTAATGAGTACTTGTACAATTTTGCTGTAAATTTGAAACAGCAGCATATTGTACAGGTACTTTTTCGGCTTGTAAAATCAAGAGTCATCTGCTCAATTGTGGATGCAAGAGAAAAAAGAAATCCATCAGTATAAGAAAGAGCTAAAGAGAGACGAGAACTATGATCCCTCTGTGTGAGTACGATGATCTATTAAATCAAATTTATAAATATATTGTATGTATTTGGTAAATAAAAAGTTGAAAAAGTTTTAGTAAGTTTTTATTTGTTAAATGTCTCGTAAGGTGCGTTTAGACCAGGGTTCGTGATTTTTTTTATTTTTAAAAAAAAATCTAAAAAATCGGATTTTTTTGATTTAAATCAGATTTTTTCGATTTAAATCGGATTTTTTTTAAAGATGTTTTAAAAATTCCTAATATGAATTTATTTTGCATATTATAAAAGTAGTATGACATTTTAAACAATCTATGTAAAATATATTTTATGCTATTTTAGCTATTATTATAATAAGTGCATAGATAAACAAATTTTAATATGAAACAAACATGACAATTCAAATCAAATTTATCATGCAAGACAACAAACTACAGCACATAATATTGGTTCATTATGAACATTTGACCATCCATCTATACTAAAGTTAACAATTTGTCCACTTAGGTGCTTGGAACATTTTTCTTTCTCTTGATCATATATATTATCAAGTAATGCTCCACCTATTTCTACTTCATTTGGAGCAGTATACCCTGGCCTTAAAGCAGAAATCATCTTTTTAAATTGGGGATGATTAACCTGATGAAAAGCAGAATTGGTGGCATAAATATATCTTACCACTTTCTCATCTAATATTTGCTTTTAGTGGTCTTTATGACATAATCATTCATGCTGTTCTTAAGAACACCAACATCATTTTCTATCTCAATGATTTTTCTTTTCATAGGTTTGGCTGCCTCAGATTTTGTACAAGTTAAATTGTTCTCAATTGTTTCTTGAGGTTTCTCACTATTAATATCATTTCATAATCATCAAAACATTTATCTACATGTGCTTTCATTCTGGCTACTAATCCCATCATAACTTTTCCACAGTTCTTGCATTTGGCTTTAACACCTTTTCCAGAAACTGTCTGCCCTTCATTAAAGTACATCCAAATATTATCTTTCTTCCTTCCTGACATTATCCTTGTACTTTAGCAATAGCTCTCTGAACACGGAATCCTAAACAAGCGTGTTCTAAAATCTGAAATAATTCTAGTGTTGCCAATTTTCCTGATCAAATTTCTTTTGTTCTCACACTGTCACACTCAAAAGTCACTCCCCCCTCCCTTACCTTGAAGGATTCTCTAAACCACTGCAGTGCCATCTAATGCAAGGACGTACCCAGGGGTTGGTCCAGGGGGTCCGGACCCCCCCCGCCGAAATTTCAGTTTTTGTTAACAAAATAAGAATGTTGACGTCTTTTTGTGAAAAATTCTGCCTTTTTCACCGTTTGCACCCCCCCCCCCCCCCCGAAAATTCTTTTGGGGTACGTCCCTGATCTAATGGTATTATAAGAAATTAATTTCACTTGAATGTTGAAGATTTTTTTATTTAGAATACATTCTATCAATACAAAATCCATTTTTGAAAAAATGATTGTAATCACATTTTTTAAAAAAAAATCCCTTGATTTAAATCATGATTTTAATCAACGAACCCTGGTTTAGACTACGTTCTTATTGTAGCTATCATTCTTAGTTATGATGTCAGTTAGCGACGATAAAACCAGTTTTCTGGGATTTCAGTTCTTTCCTAATCCGTGCCTAAGATTACCCCTCTTCTTTTGTTAAGTTTTCAAGGTGGGGAAAGGATCATTAATCATTCTTCCCGCATGCACCGTACTCAACCACCACCCACGGGAGATATATAACAAAGCCTGCGCGCAGGAACTAGAATGCTGTGTGACGTAGTCATATCTAGGCCTTCTTCACCCGTCCCCTAAGGAAGGAGAGCATTTTTTGAAAGTCGTTCTACCGGTATGTTTCACCATGTGCTTTGCGTTCTACAAGTTGCTCTCGCTTGAAATCACGCGTGTTTCGAATTTTTCCTTTCATATTGTGAGGTATCACGCACTAATTTTTTACTTGTTAGCATGTGTTGAATATTTCTTCTAAGATGCCATTCAAGTTGTTGTGTTCCAAATTGCCGAGGAAATTATAAAAATGGACCCCGTGTTACTGTGTTTGGATTTTCTAAGGACCCTCAACTAAAAAATAAACGGATAAGAAGCATTCCAAGATGCAATTTCCAACCATCAGATACATGTAAGGTAAGCAATAATCATTTTCTTTATAAGAAAAATTAATTAAACCGTATCGTTGTATGTACATGTGAACATAGTTAAGTCAAATCCAAATAAATGACATTGTTTCAAAATATTTAACAACAACGCTTCGTCGAAAATTTATGAGAAATGATTTCAGATTAATCAAGTTTTGGAATGATATATTCAGTTGATAATAAGTTTTAAAAAATGGATATTAACGGAAATAACAATTACAGTAGCATATATAGGTTACCGTTTCCAGGGGCAGGGGGATCAGGTATTTTAAACCTTTATTGTTTCTAGAGTTAATAAAAATGTTTTAAAATGCTTCTTTTAATAATTGCTTTACATTTTCTGAGGGGGTGCACATGCTAGATCAAGTAAGACGTAGCAATGCATGATTTAAAAATATAAATAAATATTTAAGCAAAAAGCAATCTCTAAATGTAAAACTGGTAAGCAGAAGATGATAGGCTTATGATGTTTTGTTCCCCAGAACAACATTTGGGGGGAAACAGATGAGAGTAAAATAAGTGTTTCGGAGCTAAAGCAATTACATTTTTCAATATTATCCTTTGAAAAAAAAAAAAAAAGAAATAAAGAATCAAGACAACACTTTTGCTAAAACTTATCTTGGTGACAAAATGTAAGACAATAAATTACTTGTTTTCTTTCAGTTGCATGCATTGTTTTCCTTTAACTTCCTTTCCTTTAACTGCTGGAAATGCAAATGTGTTTTAATTTGTAAGGTATGTCGTATCTGCAAACAGGGACGTACCCAGAAAAAAATTTCGGAGGGGGTCCAGACGGTGAAAAAGGCAGAATTTTATACAACAAAACTTCATCATTATTATTTTGTTTACAAAATCTGAAATTTCGGAGGGGGTCCGGACCCCCTGGACCACCCCCCTGGGTACGTCCTTGTCTGCAAATTTATTTTGTGAACCTCCATTTAAATAGATTTTCACAATTTAAATAACTGCAAGCCGCCAGTAGCATAGCCATGATTTTATTTCAGAAAGGGGGGGAGGGGGAGGGTCGGTCATCAAATTGTAAGCTCAAGTTGAATTGTAAATTAAGTATCAAACTCTAAGCTAAGTAAAGGGGTCCCATTTCGGTGAGAGTTGCAGCCCCCTCAGGCTATGCCCTGCATACAACGAGAGGCTAGAAACATGGTTAATTTTTGAAAATAAAAAAGCAACAAAAATTTATCAAAGAATGAAGAACAATTACTATTTTTAACAAGAACACTCAGCCCAAGACTAATGTTGAAATTTAAAATAATTATAAGAATTGTAAAATAGCACACATAAAAATGGCTATGTATCAAGATGATTGTTTCAGGTGGTACAAAAGATTCACCCTTCTTCAGTTGCAAAAATGCTCCACTGCATCAAAATTTGCTATTTTGAAAAAAGCTAAAAGTGCTTAATTTTTTTTCCTGTTTTCTTCATGTGATAAAAATGTAATTTGAAAAATCATTAAAAGTGAAATACAGTAGAACCCCGATCTATCGTTCCCGCATTCATCGTTTTCCCAGATTGATCGTCTTATTTCTATGGTCCCTGCACAGATTGTATTTGAATAGCGTTAAAGAAGCCCGCATGTATCGTTCGACCAAAAGTGACTTTCCCGCATTCATCGTTGTAAAATATTTCTCCTGACCAAAATGAAATTGAATGTTAAGAAGTGGATCCATATGGCATGCAAACTGTAATTGTTTCTTGGTATGATTTCTTGGTTCATTGATGATCAGATGAACAGTGGTTGCATGTTGAAGAAGATTTAAATAGCATGAAACTTAATGATTATAATTCCATTAATCAAGACGGTGAGGCATGTGTTATCCTAAACATGAAAGAAACGTGCGATAATGCAAAAAATGAATGTAATGGAAAAGCAGAGGATAATATTCATGCCGATAAGGCTGAGAGTACACTAGTACGAAGTTTGTCTGAAGCAATAATGGTATTTGAAACTGTATGAACGTTTTTATACAAACATAAAATCACATGAAAGGTGCAGTATCGTAAATCTTGAAAATTTACCGTTTAATTTTTAAAAATGATGAATAACCCCATATAAAATAACTGAAATTTTAAAATGTATCATTTAATGTTCATCTTCGATTTGTTTGTTTTACAATTTTGTAAGAAATTAGTATTTGTTGCTATACGTGTATGCATAAAGATTGCTTTCTACTTATTTTGACTTGAACCCGCATTTGTCGTTTTTCCTCATTCATCGTTTTTTTCTACGCACCCCATGAAAAATGATGAATCCAGGTTCTACTGTATTTCGATTTAAAAAATTACATTTGTTGTTTTAGAACTTATTATGTATACTACGTTATTTCGCAGTACAAAATTTTAGGACAGATATACTGCTGGATATTTGTAATATCTGGCATATTTGCCAAATGCAGTATGTAGAATGTTGCATCCCTAAATTTACTAGTTGAAACAAAATAACTACACTTACTACAAAACAACCCAAAAAAGAAAAGAAATCCTTAACGAATATTTCAATGTAAGTCTAAAAACATTTTTGTAAATCCCACAATTTGCTGTACAGCAATTAAAAAGACTGACAATCAGTGGTCCACTTTTAACCTAAAATAACTACAATGGGTTAAACAATTTGCAGCATAGCTACTCAAAAATATTCAACCAGTCTATACATAAAATTAAACCATTTAACTAAACAAAAGCACTTACCTCAAGTTTCACAGGCGTACGATCAATGGCAGATCTAGAAAAAAAATTCTGTACTCCCAAGAGATAAATGCTGTGCCTAGAATCAGCTGGTTGGGTTAAATCAGTCTTCTTTTCAATGTGACCTCACAGCAAGAGCACCATCATTCATTTTTTATTTCATAAAAGAATGGTAGCTTATATTTCCAGCAAAATAGCAAGTGTGAAGCAGAATTACATTTTTATCTGCTCCACATGCCTGCCATTCAGCTAGTAAAACCAATTTCAGCTAGTGAGTCAGCATAATTTATTATATATAATAAATTAACCTATGCCTTTAAAAGAAATTCTATGGCATCATCAAAATATTTGAGTATTACTATATAGATAGAAATAAACACCTAGGTGGTTTTGTGCACTGTGTTAATTATAAACAAAGTAAATTATAATATTTTAAAATCTTTAATACATGTAGCACATTTTGTAAAGCATGCATTTTAACATGTACTAATTAGATACGACAGCTTATAATAGTATATTTTAAGCACTAATACAGTAAACGTAGAGAATTTAAATTAAAAACACGTTAAAAAAATCGTACGGATAAAAAAAAAATACTGTATAACCTGTATTAATCAGAAGTATTAGAAATATATGAGCCGTGAAGGTTTTACAAAAATAGAGTATGATCAACAGTATATAAAGACGAAAGGAAACAAAACTTTAAACATACAATGAAACGGTAGCATCCCAACTCTAACGAAAACAAATACCCGTAACTCTGATTAGATATTCATAAAAAGTCACAGAGCACACAATCCTTCAAAAGCAAATTTCTGCTGTGTTTAATCTGCATGCATTTGTGCAAAAATTTATATTTAAATTAGCGGACTACTCAAATCAAATCAGAGACTCGCGGTACTGGGTCGTTCTAGAAATGTAAATAAATATGGCAGAGTTACAGCTTCGCTGAGCCCCTGAGCTTTCACTGCACATGCGTTGAGCGCTGTTTCAATGCTAATCCTCCGAATTCGGAGGATTAATTTTCAAGTGCTAGATCGGGTTTTGACCGGGTGCTAGTTCTAGTGTTAGGCGTGGTGAATACCATTTTTCAACTAACCCTCGATGTAGCACTGCCTGACGTGCTAGCACGCGCATCAAATGTTTGGTGAATAAGGGGGTTAATGTGAAAATTTACAATCTTTTAAAAAACTTCCTTAATCCATAGTGTATTTCTAGCTCTAGGGTGGGCTCGAGCCCCCCCCCCCCCCCCCCCCCGTGGATCCGCCAATGTATACAGTGCTACTTTTTTAAATTTCAGTTCATGTGAAAATTTACAATTTTTTTAAAAACTTCTTTAATCCATAGTGCATTTCTAGCTCTGGGGGGGGCTCGAGCCCCCAGAGCCCCCCCCCCCCCCCCCCGTGGATCCGCCACTGGTACCCGCTCACAACAACGATACTGCTATTTTTATCAAAAGAAATTTTTGTTACAGTTAACTTTTGTAATTAGATTCCAAAATTCATCATCTTTAATTGTTATTAAATGATTATATTGTTATTTGATTTGATTTAATTCATATTAGTAAGAAACAAAAGCATCAATGCTCATAAAAGAATAATAGTTTAAATTAAAATGAATGACATACATAGGATTTAACTATATTTAAGAAAGCAGTGTATATATATTAGATGTCACATACATGATTTTAACAAAATTATTTTTTAAAAACCTGTACATTTGAACTCACATCTTATATGATCATCAATTACTTTTATTTTGTCATGCACGACTTTGGAAAATTTGAATATCAAGAGACAAAGAAAAAAAAAAAAAGATAGAAAAATTTACAAAATATCCATTTTTTTTTTCTTCCCCCAGGGTCATCTAGCTACGTTTAACTCTAGAAATAGTGAGTATTTTTTGAAATATTAGTTAGATGCATTACGTTGTGTAAACAAAGTTAACACAAATTAAATATTTTATGATGGAACACTACAATAAAATGCTACAAAAATGCTTCTGCCTCTACTTTTCACATGAATTTTGTTTGTTCGTACAATACCTAATAAATAGGATCTTATGCATATAAGTTATCATTATTAATCTTCCTCTCTCCAGTGCACTTCTATTTTCGATGCACATGTGCTTTTCTCCCACTTCCTCAAATTACTCATTTTTAACTCTCAACTTCCATGAGAAGGAAAGAATTTGGCCTGGCAACATCACATACTTAAAGGCTCAGCAGCAGACTATCAGAATATGAGAAAGTTTTATATATTAAGTTATTTATATCCTTTGCAAGATTTGCTTTTGTCAGTATAAATATGTATTTGTTTTATATTAAATCAGATGTTGTTATTACAAACAGTAGACTACCTAAAATAACGCTAAATATTTTAAAACAGTCTATAAAAAAAGAGTTTTCCAAACCATTCCCAGTTTTGAATACCAGTTAACCAAGAATTTATGGTACTTAATTTTTTATAATTAAAATTGAATATGTCCTGTTTTAAAATCATTTTTATGCTACTTAATTTCAGCAGGAAAATACATATCAATTTCTATATTTTTGCCATCTTTTACCATTTATATCCATTACCCTCCTAAAATATGTACCAATTTTCCCTGAAGAATGAAAGGTGTCTGAACAGTATATACAGGGTGACCAGAAAACAACCACCTGTTTTTGTTTTTTTTTTCCTTAAACACTGATCATAGAAATAATAATTATGTACTAACTTAATATAAAAAAATACAGAATTTTATGAAATCTATTTTCAGGACATTAAATTTGAGTAAATACACAATTTTAATTTTATATTACCATCATACAAAAAAGTTCTCTGTTGGTAGAATGTGCCCCATATACTAATGAGGTCATGACAAAATTGGAGCATATTATTCTATGTCAGAATTATGAAAAATGCTGACTTAAACCATTTTTCAATGGCTAAAAAAAAGAAAATATCTTGGATGATTGTTTTTCAGGAGTCATACACAAGTTATGAAAGTAAACGATTTGCACTACATCTACAAACTTATACATTTAAATTTATGTATAGCCCATCCCCAACTTTGATTAAATATAGCTCTAAAACTTTTCATAATGAAATGTTGAAATTTTATATTGCACCTAACATGGAAGTACTGAGAAAAAAAAAAAATGAGGGGGAGGAGCCCAAAGTTGAAGAAAGTAGAATTTCTCACAAAAATGCTTGATTTATTGACATCTAATTTTAAAAATCCAAAATTTTAGAAGGTTCCCATGACACCTAATTAATGTATCCATTCTCCCATGACACCTAATTAATGTATGGAGCACATTATATTATTGGGTATTTTTTGAATGGAGATCATAAAAATTTAAATTTTGTATTTATTCAGATTTAATTCTCTGAAAATTTTAGCTTCCCATGGAAATCTGTACCTTTTTTTTTTTATAACTTTGCAATTTATTATGAAAGTCTATGATCAATATTTAAATAGTAAAAGTGGAAGTCAATGTTTTGGAATAGACTGTATATTGTAGTAATTATGAATACAGATTTTTAATGTTTAAATATTTTGTAATCAAAGCCATTTGAATAATAATATGGTCCCCAGGAAAATCTTTCAAATAGTAATATAAAATTCATATATTAAGTGACAAAATTAAATTTGAATCAAAGAATTACGAGTCATTAGCCAGGTACTAAGTAAGCCCATAAATGATAAGACTAAATTATATTATTTTGATTAATTCCAAATTATTTTTTGTCGACAAATGTAGTTTTTAAAATATTTGTTTGCTGGTACAATCTTTAAAATATTTTATTAATTTACTTGAGTAATTTTTAAAAACATATTGTAGTCATTGGCAAAACAGGAGCTTTTGAGACTTTTAGGCTTTCTGATATTTTCTGGGGACAGGAGGAGGCTTTAGCCCTGCCGTCTCTTATTCTTACAATTAAAAAATCTAATTTTTCTAGAGTGAGCACAGACCTTCCATTACATCAATGCCTGTAACTCTTTTTTTTATTAATTACAATTATTTCTGTCATAAAAAAATTGAATCCTGCAGTGGTCTAATCCCTAAGCTTCAGTCAATTAAATAGTGCCGACTTCAGTCAGCACATGGGAGGGTGATAACTTCTCTCAGTTGGACTGCTGTAGAACCATGTATGTTAATGGGAGCTGGTGCACATAAAATCTGTTTGTGGCTCCTATGTCATCTATGCTCAAACGATATCTCTGGGGGTACCAATCCAGAAGCTAGGTCTCTTAGCTGGAATTGGCTCAAAATTAAGTGATTCCAGATAAATCTGACTTCGCCTCCTACTCATGTTCATTAAAATGAAGGGTCTCCTTTTGCCCATTGCTGTCCTATAAGAGGATCTGGTTCTGCTCCATGGTTGCCAGAGGTCATTAGTAATACAATAATAACAGAAATAAATTGAGTTTGAACTTTTAAAAATTAGTCATTAAAAGAGGGGCTTGAAAATTATGCAGTTTTATTATATAAAAACTACACTGGCCTTTGATTAACGAAAAGTATTTTTTAATATACCAGTGAATATTCCATTTCTAGATCCTCCCTCCCCAATATATATTATTATTGTTTTATATGCATAGTTAACAAATAAACAAATGAATAAGGAAAAATACATGAAAAGTTCATGATACTATTTCTATCTGTTGATTATTTATAAGTACAGTAGAAGATCTTTATAATGCAAACCTCGAAACCCAAGGTTTTGCATTATATAGAATTTTGCGTTATATGGATCATTCACTTATATCATTAAACTTCCCTAGTAAGCATATTAAAATATAGCTAGAACACATAAATATAATGCTTAAAACTTTTTTTAAAAAACAAATACTACTTTAAAAAACAAAAAAATGGAATTTATTAATTTACAGAAAAAATAAATAAATTGAAATTACCAAAAGCATTAAAGTTTATTTGTTAAACAATATATTAATTTTGATTTGTTTTAGAATTTGCAATCTCTCAACAAATAACTTTTCTTGCAGCCTTTGAACAGGTAATAATTTTACTTCGGTTACGCAGTCTTGTGTTTCTAGGAATTTAAAATATTGATCTCTTATGGAAATTTCTTCAGATTCTGAAAGTTTTTCAACTTTCTCTCCAGCATTTGATTCTGTTTCAGAATTGTTTTCCTCTTGTTTTGAAACTGGGGAAATTATTTCAGCACTGGTCAAATGATTAACAATTTGTGACTTATCATCCATTACCAAATATTCAAAATGTTTTCTTCATGCAGGTTTGCAAACTGAGTACTTTCCATTTTGTGCACAATGCATTAGTTCAGCAGTTTTCATTTTAACTAAAGATGGCTTAAATCCAGTTCCAAAATTCAGTTTTAAAATACTGTTACATTGAGAAAACTCCCCTACTTCTCATAGACTTTTTAAAAGTATTTTACTGTCAATATTGAGACATAAGCATATCGTCGGGCAGGGGGCGGGGGCGTGCGCCAACCCCCCCAACTTTGTTTAGAAAACCATTCATTTTAAAACCTTTCTTCTTGCCAAACTTAAAGAAACATTTCTATTTTTACTTTAGAATATGCTATGTGCATTCTCCCACCCACTCGCACACACATAAAAAAAAAAAAAAAATTGGTGATGCTACGCATATGATTTAGGAAGCCAAGTAACGGCATACGATTTAATATAAAACAAATCAATTTACAAAGAGAAATATAACTAAATAAATAAACGTCTGTTTGGGAAGTCAATGGTAGAGGAGGGAGAAAGAGAGTGGTTAGGTAGTGGAGGGAAAAAGGGAGAGGTTCGTGGTTTAATTAAAGTAAACATTCCTTGCTCTTCGACCCGGCCGGCCAGCTGTTATGCTGATAATGCATAATGCATGCATGGGAGAATAATTGTTTATTTTAAGCTTGGTATGTTGTGGGATTTATCTAATGTCTCAAAATTAATTCCCTAGGAAAGCAATTAAAAAAAAAAAAAGCAGATTGTAGAAATTTCTTAATTGTGATTTTCTCTGT
Source organism: Cheiracanthium punctorium (assembly GCA_038373885.1). NCBI lineage: Eukaryota > Metazoa > Arthropoda > Arachnida > Araneae > Cheiracanthiidae > Cheiracanthium > Cheiracanthium punctorium. The sequence goes on from JAWZYV010012940.1 coordinate 122,762, forward strand.
TTACATCCGCAGTGTTAATGCGGTTTATGGAGAATTGCGGTTTATAGAATTGCGGTATATCGATCTTCTACTGTAATACAATCTAAATAATCAATAAACAATAACTATTAAGAGGCATGTTAACAGTCTGTAAACAACTTTTCAATTATGTATGTAAATTTTAGCTTGCACATCTTGAAATGTGTGTGAATCTGTGTGTAAAGGATATGGGGCATCAAATTTTTTTGTCATCAATTATAATTCCTTATTAATTATACAATTTAATGTAATGGTTCATAAAACATGTTACAAATGTAATTCCGTGTACAGAACTGTAATAACAATAAATATGTAGGCAAATGTTCAGTCTAATTTCATTTCTTCTTTTCTCTGGTTTCCTTTAAAAGAGGCAAACAAAACAAGAGCAAGAAACCTGAAAAAATAAAATTAATTATCCAAATATGTTTACAGTAAAAAAAAAAAAAATTAAATAATAATAACTTTTTTTTTTAAATTTACAATATCAAATCATTTAAATTCTGATTATGACTTAAATAGGTAAACTTTGCTGAAAATCAATGGTAAAATTTCTTTAGAAATAAGAATATCCAAAATATGCATCAGAGTAAATTCCATGATAGAGTAACACTATTTATAAACTCAGAAAGTTATGAGGGAGTAAGAAATTGATGTTGGATATAAAGGTGACATAAACAAGTTATCTGCTATGCTGAAACATAAAAACATACAAAATGCACACTCCTTTTTTTTTAAATAGCCAAACAACTATGAATAAAAGATGAAAAGAAAATCAACTTAGTATTAAATGAAAAAAAAAAAAAATCTCATACAGTAAAAATCATTATAGTTCTGGAAGCTGCAGTTCCATGGGGGTCTAATCGGAGACAGTGGGTTAACCAAAGGTTCGGTTGCGTGACGTCAGATTGACGTCAACCGAACCCTGTCAGGGAAATTTGGTAAACTGCGATGCACGGATGGAAGATTTTGCGGAATTATCCCTTCCGGATGTTTACATTCTAACGTGCTTTTTGTCCGCCAAGCTGTGTGTTGGTGGAAGGAGTGCGGTTCGTGTTTGTTGTTGTTGCGGAGCAAAGAATAAAGCAGGCTTCACGTGTTTTTTTTTTAAAGGAGAAGCATTTTTGGATCTATTTGATGCAATTTTTGATTAGAATATTATTAAGCGTAAGTTTTACAATTCTCCTGCCTTGTCTAATAATTTCTTGAATGAACCAACGTTTATATTGCACCTATTAAATGCAGAAAAGCTAAATGTTTTGTTATATTACGTACATATTTCTTGTTATAAATTTAATTAAACGAATTGATTAATGCTAATATGTATGCATTTGTGTATTGGAAACAGTTGTTTTGTTATGTTTTGTTCAAACAATTTTGTTTGCTTATTTTCATTCAAATTTTAGCTATCAATGAAATTATTAAGTCAAAGTTAACACCTTACATGGACTTTAAATTTATGTAACTTATTTCTCAACTAGTTTCTTTTTGCTGATTTTACTAGGCAACTTGTTGCTGTCTTTTATCTATCACTTGAAGTTATTATTTTTTTAAATTGCTTAATAATAATGATTATGCAGACAAAACATTCGATGTAGCTGTTGATTTTTACACTACTGATACTTGTAATACTGTTATATATATACATATATATATACATATATACTAGGGGCCAAGGCCCCTAGACTCACTACGCTTGCTTTTCGTATTAGGCATTCAGCCCCTAATAAGGCTTATTTGTAAAAAAGGCATAATTTCAAGAAACAAAACCAAAAGGTTGGATCAAATAGAATGTTACCGAGCTACACATTGCTTGGTTTTTTCATGTTCCTTGGAACTTAACCATTTAAACTTTGCACTATTTTTAATTATGTGAAATTCATGGAACACCCTTGTATTAGCCAATTATGGCATTTTTTCATAATTTGGCCACTTGCGTATATGTATAGTTAAAAATTAGCTCTAAGAAAACAGTACTTCGACAGGTGACTTGGGCACTAAGAAAACAGTATATAGTCTGACTTAATTTAAATTGTTTCAAATAGACACGAAAAAAATTGAAAGCGTATATGCTAAAATTTTTTATTTGGGAATACCTTATTCCCCCGTACATGATATATATTTCGGTTACACACATAACCATCTTCAGTCGTTTCTGGATCTCTCACTAATGGCGGCTTCCTTTTATATCTCTTCGTTCTTCTTCTTGAAAGTTCGATGAATGACGTCATCCCATGATTGGTCGATTGTATGAAGTGCATCGTTGATGCTGCCATCTGTCGTCATTATTAGAGAGAGATCCAGAAACGACTGAAGATGGTTATGTGTGTAACCGAAATATATATCATGTACGGGGGAATAAGGTATTCCCAAATAAAAAATTTTAACTAATTAATCCGCCGTATTAAATAATGTTTTATATGTTTTTATTGCGTATATGCTATTTTGCTGGGAACCAGAGGTTGTATAAATTTTTCAAAGCGTGGGATTTAAAGAGTTAAAGAAAAGAAAAAACTAAAAGGAAGGTAAAAAAAGTTACAAATTCAAAGCTAAAGAGATTGAAATATGCATCCAACAGAGAAAATCTGTCATTTTATGCAAAATCATCAAAAAACACCTGAACTATGCAATTGCTTATGCAAATATGCGATTGCATATATTCCGTGGAAAAAAATTGAAAAGCCACTAAATTTAGCATCTGACCAACGGGCCACCCCCCTGTTGATTATTGACTGTAAAAAATTTATACTCAGTATGGGACAGAAATAATTCCATTTTACTGATAATAATTTCAAATGCTGAAAGGAAAATATTTAATTTTATAAGTAGATTGTGGAAATTTAATTAACTTACGCTGAACCCACACTCATTAATGTTTGGGTTTCCTGTTGCGGTTTCTTCTCCAATAAGATTTATTATTTTCAATTCTTGAGGTGTGAGCTTTCTGTTGAGGCAGGCCCTCCACCTGTACCACCTACATATTTTTTTATTCTGGCAGCTTTTGCACGAGCTTGTGACTTTTGGTCTTGCCAGCTCTGAAATAAATTATACTTTACTATAATCATGTGGAATTATACATTTAATGTAACAATACATAATACAATTTACTTCATATTTTTTAAATAACACTTCAGAAACTTAACAGCGTTAGGTATGTGGCTGTTTGTTGTTTTTCAGAAATTTAATTTATTGACTGGGCAATTCCATGTGTTCATGCGCGACATTTTAAAAGCATTTTTTTCCTAATTAATCAATGATTTTTCTGTTTATTTCTTTTTTAAAAATCCAAATAAAAGTTCTTTAATATAACATACACTTTACCTTACTCTTTTATGAAGAAACCTATCATTTTGATATAATAGCTACTTTTTAAATAGCTTTTTAAAAAACATCCAGAAAAGTTGCAGGCCAAACTTTATGATGTTAGCGAAGTCGCGGGCCAAACTTCAGGATATTAGCAAAGTCGCAGGCCGTATAATTGGGATTTTATAGTTTATAAGGGTTTTATAAGGGTTCTGGAATGTTCCGCGGGCCGGATCAAAAGCCCCGGCGGGCCACATCCGACCCCTGGTTGCCCATATGTGGTATAAATGATAAAAACGTATAAACGAGAGAAGTATAAATGATGCTTCACTAAAATAAGAAACTTTTTACATTTTAGGCAAAGCATTCAGATAATGTTTGCATATTAATATAAACATTAAACTTTAATCAGAATTGTTTTTCATTCCTTTTCCCACCGGTCAACATCCTTCACCGGTCCAACTCCGGCTGCATTCAGATTATTGGCTAATTCTTGCCACTTTTCTCTCCTATCATACTTTGTAAATGTTGGACATAACTTTCCCGAGAGTAAATTCTGGTTTTTTGTAAAAAAATCTAGCATTATTTCCACCTGTGCGGTGGTTATCCTCTCTAATCTTGGTTTTTTGGCTTCCATCTCACTAATTTCGCAATAGTTATATGAACAGACAAGCGAGGCACCGAATAAACAAACAAACATGTGCTGTTGCATTACAGTTAACTGCTTTCACTGTTTCTCTCGATTGTATACTGAATTTTCATTGGCTAGAAAACCCGAAGAAAAGAAACTAATATAAACACCCCTACTTCAATGACATCACTGTTGGGGGATGAACTAGTCCCGCCTTCTGCATATCACGGCTGAACCGACCGACCGTCCCAGTTTACCAAATTAGACAATTTGAGGTAACTCACTGGAGGTACGGATGAGTTCCGTGTGACGTCACACGCAACCGAACGTTCGGTTAGCCGACTATGCGAGATTAGACCCCCTGATCCTTTGTGACTCAATTTGGTAACTTATAAGCGTCGCTATGAAACTAAAAATAGTATTTTCATCCTCCAAGCACATACCAGAAAGTATCGGCTTTTCCCTAAAATTTATACAAAATAAAGTTTACATATTATGTTCTATAACTGCACATAGTTATGTTCTATAGTGCAACACAGTTTGTGTGCTGCAATAATTTCAATATAATTGAAAACAATCTTATTGCTATTATCAAATCAATAAATCTTCTGAAATAAAAGAAATTATTTTTAGTCAAATAAAATCAATCTCGCTTAACAAAAGTAGAGTTCAATGCTGAAACAAATTATCATAAAAACAAACCAGGATATAAACATCATTAAAGACATAATGTAGCATTGTGACAACACACATACCACAACTAAAAATAATGTTTATTTAATATACACCCTGTAAATTCACTAGTTGAATAATTCACCTAAGTATCTATATAAGATTTGTGTTTAGTGATTAGAAATTACAGTAATGGAGTTTTATAAAAGAGCGTTGTCATCCTTGGAGGAACAATTCAAAGAGTAGTGCAAAAAGTAATCACATTTACAATTTTAGAAAATACTGAATAATAATAACAGATTTAATTTCTTTCCACACTTAACATAATTCTATCCCATAAAGTCACATTAATTACTGATTCCATATATTATTTTTTCAATTAAAACTTACTATAGATATTAAATTAACTACCTTATAAAGCACAAAACACAGTACAGCAGTCCTAGATTACACAAATTCCTTAATTCATCAATAATTATAAATAAAATAAAAGTTGTGAAATTACCTGGCATGTTAAAGTAACAATTATGAGAGTAAAATAATTTTTATTTTGAAGATGTACTAGAAAGTCTCCCCACTCATGTATCATAAAAGTTGTATTTTTTCAGTGTGAAACAGCAAAAACAAAATCCCAGGAATATGTTTCTGATGAAAGCAAAAGTTTTGTTCTAGTGTTGGTGACGAACAATTTACACTCTCTCATGATTGCCAATTTTATTTCTATGGAGGGATTGCAAGAAGGCAAAATATATTTTTCAAGTAATGCATAAATTTCCAAGTCTAATATGTTTCATTAGCCCTCCCCCCCCAAAAAGAACTCACTATACTTATTGCTATGGACATTTAATTTGTAGAATATTGGGGATACTGCAATTCCACAGAGCTAATGGAGAACTGTCATGGATAGAAACACACAGACATGAAATAATGCAGAACAATCTTGCAAGTTTCCCCGTTTCTATTGAGAACATGCAGGGAAACATACAACTGATCATACTAATTGAGGAAACAGATGAAAATGGTTGCCCACTTATATTTTATTTTGAACACACAAGCAGATTATATATACAATATATATGATAGTGGCTGGCCTAATGGAGAAATTCCTGAGCCTGAGATTTGCAGCACTTGTATTGTGAAAGTCCCACAGATCAAATTTGTTGTTAGATTGCTGTATGACTTAATGTGAGAAACATGCTCTGTGAGATTGTTGCTAGGTGTGAAAGGAGGTTGTAACATTATGACAGTCTATAACATGTAAAAAATGTTGTGGAACAACAACCCTGGGATTTATACTAGTAACATATTTAACAAATTGGTAGCTAACATCTGTTTACTGGCCTAAATTGATGGGAGATAAGTCCAATTTCAGCTTACTCTAGAAAAATTGGAGTTTATATTGCAAGGATGATAAATGAAGGAATCTAAAGAGGGATAAATCGAACCCTACAAATATCCAAAAATGCCTATATTGATAAGGAGATTCATGTGTCTCTGGACAAATGTATGAGGTATAATACAATTTTAACCTATCCCAGTATTGTATTTTGAATATAAACATTAATAAAGCAAACAAATGTTCCGCTTTCTTTTTGCAACAAAAGAAAATAAAAACACCATGAAAATAAGAATTTCTATTGATATATTTGTCCTTCTTTTTATATATTACTAACAAATAAATTTTTTCACACACAGGTAATATGAATCTTGCAGAAAATATTCATCAATCTGGAATAAAGGGTTATTACTTTAAAAAGAATTACTGAGATTGAATAATTTCTATAAAAGAAAAGGGTTGTTATTAAAGAAGACTATAGTCATCGCATTTTTCAAGATGACTTTAAAAAAATGTATCAAGCATGTGGCTAATTAAGAGAATGACCAGTCATGAAAGGAGCTATCTAAAATTCAAGAATCAAGAAACAATCAAGAATCAACATAAAAATCAAGCAAAAAATAATTATCTAAAGACTTTTTCTTATCTCAGAAAAGAATAGGATCCTGTTTAAAAAATTTGTAATAAAAAAGGTAAAGTAAATTAAAGCCTTCAATTTATATTTTAAATTTCTCAACAACTTTTTCTGATAGAGAAAAGAAAAACTTGCAATGAAGTAATGAAAGATGTTTTGCACCTGCCATAAAAAATTTAGATTCATTGATACTCAATAACATATAGTGTGCAGTAAATATTTACAGTCATGAAAAGGACTTTAGGGCTGCTCTTTCCCTTGTAAGAGGAAAAACCTTTATGTTGTTCTCATTGGCACAACTGAGTAGACTTTTTGAATACTTCTAGGATGGGTTTTAACCAATCCTAGATGGCTCCATCTCCTACTCTTGCAATAAAAAATTCTAATTTTTCTAGAATGGGCAAGAGTTTTTCAGAGTTTCCTTAGCACACACCAGCCCCAATCCAGTCAGCCAATGGCTATTCTCAAAGAGATCTACACAAGCAAAATTCTTCTTAAGCATATTTGACAATAAAATCATGCCACAGACTAAAATGAATTTGAAATGTTCTTTCTCAAAAGGTACTACATATAGTAAAAGTAAACATAATACACATAGTAAAAAAAGTTTTGTATAAATTCAGTGAGATTTCTAATATACAAAAATACAAGAATATATGCATAGCTGCCAACCTTTGCAGAATATGATTGACCACTTTTTTTTAACAATATGTGGTTTCAAAATAGTAACCAAGATGCTCATTTAACTCAGAAATTTTACTATAAACCAAAAATCAATGTTTTTAAAAAGTGGTTAATTATATTGCAGAAAGTTTGGCAGTAATGTATATACAGAGGGTGTTCACACATTTTTGTAACGATTTTGATTTTCTCCATGAAGTTAAATATTAATTTGAAAATAAAAATGTGATTGGCATTAAATTGTAATAAGGCTTATTTATCGTCTGCGGCATTAAAAATATTCTTTGCTTTAAAATGTCGCTGAAAAATAAACAATAGATCGAAGGCTATATTTTTGCACTATCCGAAAAGAAACACTCTTATTCAGTTATTAAAAAAAAAAAGTCAAAATCATAGTTTTAATATTTCTACTTGTAAAATTAGTGAAATAAGTAATATGAAAGGAAAGAAACATCAAAGTTTATATTTCACTGGGGAAAAGGCAAAAAATGCATACCCAACAAAGGTGCGTACACCTTTTATTAAATCTAAAGTCGCATCTCATGTTTTAAAGGAAAATCCAACTACCCAAAGAACTATCCCAAAATCTTTAAATATCTCTGCAGGAACTGTGAACAAAATTATAAATCTGATTTAAAGTTAATTAAAGCAAAAAAGACAGGATGTTCATCACCTAATGCCAAAACATGTTTCTCAGAGTATGACTATGTGTAGATTGTTGTATGAAAATTATTTGGCGGGTGAAAAATGGAAATATGTAGTTACAATTGATTAAGCTTGGATACATTTATCCGACTGCAATAGAAAAAGATCGATTTACTACCACAAAAGAGGAGAAAAAGACTTAACAAGCTGCTTTAGAGAAAACAAGGAAAGTTTTTCTAAAAGTTTTAGGGTTATTACTGGATTTTCTTATAACGGAAAACTTACTGTAAGGAAAGTAGAAAAAAATGTCAAAATTAATTCGGATTACTATCAGAAGGATGTTTTAACACCTATTTTTGAAGAAGAAATTCCATCCCTTTATCCAAACAATCTTCAATGTGTTAAGTTTCATCAGGATAAAGCTCCAAGCCATACCGCTAAATCTACTGCTCTATTTTTTGATAAAATGAGAAATGAAACAGAATTGAAGCTATTCCCTTTAAAAGCATCCTACCCAAGTCCCCTGACGTGACTCCTATGGATTACTGTGCATTTGGACTTTTGAAACAAGCTCTTTATAAGCATCATCCCAAAACTTTGGGTGGACTCTGGAAGATTGCGAAGGAGAAGTGGATGGAACAATATCAGCCTTGGTGTTTTAAGAAAAGGACTTTTACCATGGAAATCAAGATGTAATATGATAGTGCAAAGAAAGGGCTATCAAATTGAACACACTAGAAAATAAAATTCTTATATTTATTTCTATATATATCTTTGCAAAATCGTTACAAAAATGTGTGAACACCCTCTGTATTAGGGAAAAAAGCTAAGAACAGATATCTAGAAACAAAGCCAACTATCACACTATTAATTTAGGAAATCTAAATGTAAAATATTTCCCTGAACTTTTCTGCTCAGGATGTTTCTAAACAGCGATCTGCTTACCATTGGTAACTGTACACAAAACTGCTCATGAGGATTAATACATAATGATTCCCGAAGTCTCTTAGTTTAATTCCTTTAAAAGCAATTCAAAAGCTGGAACTATTTTTTAAAGCAAAAACTTTAATAGCCTATATAGAAAATAGTGCTATTAAAATATAAATCTGCATCACTTTTTAAATCAGGTATCACATCTTTAGCAATCTGTAACAGTTAGAACTTGACAGTTATTATATATTTATTCAATTTATTGTGATATATTATTTATGGACTGTAAATTGTGTGATGATTTATTTAATTATTAATTTTTAAACAATGAAGTACAATATACTTATTATTTTTGTTTTAATTTTAACATAAGGGGACTGGGAAACTTTATTAAATTTAGTCAAAGGATTTAGTATTAATTTTATTTGTGTGTTAAATATTTTTTGTTAACTACATCCCATCCACTTTAACTATTAATTTTTAAAAACTGTATGTAATGCATAAGTTAAACTTGAAGATTTTCATTATATTTTTATTATTATTTTAATTTTTACATAAGGAATTTTGCACTTTTTATGACTATTTTTTTTAGTTTGAAGATTTAGAATATCCCCCCCCTTTTTCATCAATTCTTCTTTCTCTGCGTCTGAAACAGTGTTTGAAAAGTTGCACACTTATACAGACTAATGTTTTTAAATTCATATTCACACTATGCTTTAATGATTGTGAAAAAAAGCTAAGGGACTAGATTAGTGAACATCAAAGGATAATTTTCTTTTCACACAAGTAATGCCTTAATGCTCTTGGGAACACATAGTTTTCATAAAGCTAATATAGAGTACATTCATTTACTTCTATTTCATTTTCCACTGATTAGGAATACTGAATTGATACAAATTTACGAAAGAAAACCTTTAATAAAAAGAACACTTAATTTTTTAATTTAATATTTCTAAAAATTATTTAAAGAAAAATACCTGATGCTTTGGAAACAAGAGTATTCAGTTTTTAAATTCATAACTGAAGCACTATTGTTCAAAGTGCACTATATTTCAAAAAAACCAATGTAATCTTCAAGATGTTGGACACACTCCTATAAAAGAATATAAATTTATAACAAAACTTAAAAAAAAGCAATTCAATTTCAAATTTATAAATTTTTTTATAAAGCAGACAATATATTAAGATATTGAATGCAATTTTCAATATTTTACAAAGAACTACAAAAGAATCTATAAGAACCCAAAACTGTGCAATTAGGCATCTAATACTGCTAGAAGTCAGTTTCACAAAATATGATCCATAACAAGCTTTTTAAATTCATTATAAATAAGTATATTCAAAAGTATTATGGAACTTAAAAATTTCAAATTTAGAGACACTAAGTAATAAATGGATCTGACATATATATATTAACAAATTTAAAAAACTCAAGAATTAATAAAAAAAAAAACTTATTAGTTTATTAGTACAAAAATTATAAGTTTAGGAAACTTCTTACATACTCTTTAGATTACTTATGGAACTGACAACACTAAAATGAGAATACAAAAAATTATTAAAAGAAAATCTAATACTGTTGCTATTAAAAAAAAACTATATGGATGACACCATTTATGAACACTTAGAAAACTAAAAAGTAATGAGGCAAGCACTGCACAAATTTAGATTGTCAATACATGGAATATTAACTATTAAGAACAATAACACAAAAAATTTTATTTAAAATCTCTGCTTCTAAACAGCATCATGCTGTTTATAAGCTTGACAGTAAATGTAACAACTTCAATCAATATTTTAAAATTCTTTTTGCAACTTTTATCCTCGATAGAGAGGACAAGAAAAAGTTTTAGAAAATTAAGTTTTGTACGTGGATTAAAATAGTAATTCATCTTTAATCAATAACATTAGGCAGGAAGTGAACAGTTACTATTTTTAAAAAAACATATGCCAGTTAGTATTTTTTAAAAAGCATATGCCAGATTTATATTTTTAAATCTTTTGGCAGCTAAGCTTCAATATACATCCTAAATTTTTTTTTGAATCAAGATTGACGATGAATGTTTGTTGTGGTAACCCTAATGTGTTGTTTTGGCGACATTGCAGGGGAGCTATTTATGGCAACCCCTTCGACCAGTCAATAAGAATCCAGATTGGTATGAGTCAAGAAAACCTGTGTAGACTCTCATTTTTGATGTCGCCGTGCTTGGTGTAAGGTTTAAGAATGTACTGTGATATTTTGATTGATCTTCTGGGACTTTATGTTTTAAGGTGGCTTCTAATTATGCAAGTAATTACCCAAGTGTTTATAGTGTGATGCTTCCCAGTAACATTCCCACAAAGTTGTGGAAATAAATATTATAGTTTTAATCCATTTCTTGCGATGTTTTTCATACAGCTAATGTAGAATACATTTATTTATTTCTATATCATTGCCATTGTTTATAAATATTAAGTCAAATTTATAAATAAAAGTCTTTAATTGGTAAAAAAAACCTTAATACTTGTATAAACAACTAGAAACAATTTAAAAGAAAATTCCTCCTGATTTGACACTCCACAATTTTCATAGATTTGAGAGATTCTAAAAGTTATCCAGTGTAATTTTCTATTTTTGAAGACCTACAATGGAGTATAAAATTATAAGAAAACTTAATAGGAAAAGGCTGCATTCAGATCTTCAGTAATGTAAGCTTTTTCAAACAGACCCTTGTAGTAACATACTGAATACAATCTGCAATGTGAAGAGTATATCAATAAAAGAAAGATAACCTGAAAGAAAAAGCATCATGACTATGAGTGGTCTGGATTCAGCAGAAATTCTGCAGAGGACAGTCCAAGGGAGTTACTCCTACATGCCAAGGAAAAATTTAAGGGTGAATCACTGTAATGAAGAACACTGTAGATTGAATCCTCAATGTGGATGAACCTGTCAAATGACAGGCAAAGACATCATTCAGTGTTTAGAAGGTAAACACTTTTAAGGTTCAACAAACAAAGAAGTTTCATACTCAGATTCTGATGCAGAAACTAATAAAAATCTCATTGATGGGAAGTTAGACTTGGGGAAGAAATAATTGAAATTCCTGGCACAACAGAAATATGCTACTGACTAGTAATGGTGTTGTACAAAGTACGATGTCCAAAAAAAAAAAAAAAAAAAAAAAAGCTCTGAATAGAGCATCCTAAGGTTTTAAAACAAACATTAATACAAATGTTTGCAAATGAATAATTGAGGTGAAAATTTCACTTGCTGCATCATATTTTTCAAATTTTTAGTTTAATTATTCTTAAATAAATGTTTTTGAATGAAATTTAGATTTTTTATGGCAAAAATACTCTGCTCTAAATTTATCTCCTGAAATCCAGAAAATCCCTAAACCCGCACAAACCCTTCTCCCATGCTGTGCATATTTCTGGAAATCCACAGTTGTTTAAAAGTCTAAAGAAAGAAAAAATCTTTCAGATATATTTGACAACAAAAGTGTGCAGTAGGGTGTATCAAATTTTTCATTTTTTTTTTTTTCAAAATGTTTATCTCCTGAGGTCTCAAAAGTTATATATTGGTATAAATAAGAAGTGTGTAAAATTTGAATGTTCTACGACAACGTCTTGAGATTGCACATCGAGCTTGAAATCTAGAAATTTTTCAAAAAT